>JAVJIF010017110.1:0-119562 GCA_038442645.1 Agave tequilana
AGTAATCTGGAAATGCTTTAATCTCCGCTTGTCCGCCAAGAATCCTCGCAGGTCGGCCCTGTAGGGGCCTTGAATAATCTGGTATATGGGACAACGCATCGTTCCCCTTAGTCCTGCGGAAAGGATTAGCACCGAATAGTGCTTGGTTCTAGCTCGCGGCTGTAACCCGATGAGTACGCCGAGGTACAATAGCCTTGCTTGTGAGGACAAGCTAGCGGTAGCATTGCTGCACTAGAGACGGTAAGATTGCCGTCTTGACTTTATGGTTGGCAGCATTGTTTGTACAGGCGGGCATCTTGCCTTTTTCTTCATAAGAGGGGCGCGGCTTTGGCGAGGCTACGCCTGAAGCTTCAGCAGAGGACTTCTGTTTAGGCTTCATATCCGCTTTGACAGAGGATGTATAGGTTCGCAAGGAACCTGAATAGCCACAAGCGGGCTGTGGGTGTTGGCGAAATTCTGCCTCTGGTTTCTGATCTGAAACCTTGGCCATGAAGACCTTCTTGTGCTTCCGTGCTCGAAGCATCAAGCCACCCCCAGAGAGGACTTCTTCAAATCTTCTTTGATCAATTTGATAACCAGGTTCTCAAAAGTGCAGGATCTGGGCTGCGGACATGTTTCCTTGTTGCGCCAGAGGACCGCGGCAGGTTTGTAGAGAACCTTTTCCGTCTCCGCAGAGACTTTGCTTGAAGATTTAGCCAAGAAGATCTGGCTGCACGGCTTTTCTGAATTCAGAGATAGACCCGAAGGTCTGTTCGTCGCATTGCGACACTTGATTCTCAGCAGAGGAGAATACAGTCCCCAGCGGGTCGCCATCTTGTTTTCCATTATGTTTGCAAAGGGGAAAAACTTACAAAAAAAGTTTGAGGAGCTAAATTACAAGTATTCTTAAAAAGATTACAAGTAGATCCCCTCAGAGATTCTGGAGAAGTGTGCCGATAGGAGTCTGGTCAGCGCGCGACCACTTGTCCCTTTGACGATGCGAGCGATGAGATTCCCTTCTCGCCTGTTCCGGGAATCAGAGAATAGAGGATTGGTAGAACCCCTCTTGCTGCTTCTCAAAATCGCCTTCGATAAGGAATTCCTTCTCGCCTGGTTCCGGAGATTCCTTGGGAAGAAGGACGATGTTAGGGTATCAACACCTGGATAGAGAAAGCAATTCTCTAAAAGGTCTCTGAATTCGAGAACGCACGGTGCGTTATGAAGAAGCCTCAGTCGAAGAAGCTAATTGATCGATTCTTGCGATCAGAAGGCAATTGATGGCTCCTTCCTCTGCAATCCGATCCCTCTCCCTTGTGCCCTGACGGGCTATTTATAGGGAAAGTAAGGGTAATCGTCCCCTTTGAAGATATAGAAACAGATTGAACCGAATCTGTTTGAATCTGGAAAGTAGCCTTGCTGCGAGGCTATAATAGCTTCCGCGGAGCTAGAAAATGGCAAATCGGTTGATCTTTCCGATATGTTATGATCCTTTCCATATCGTTGATTGATTCTCCTTGATCCACTTACTCGTTTCAAGAGAGTCAAGAGATTGTGCAATCACCTGCCATATTTGAATCCTGATTGGATTTGATTAGATTGAATCCGATCTCATCAGGAGATTTGATTGGTCAAAGGTTGACCATAGCAGGCTGATGGCGGAGCTGCCCGCTTTGAGGCTCATAGCGGAGCTAGAGGCAATTCCTGACGAAGTCCGAAAAGAGGGTCTTCGGCGAAGTCCGAAAAGAGGGTTTTCGGCGAAGCTATCAGTTAGCTTCCTGGCGGTGCTCTGGATGATGTTAGCCTCTCAAGCGAGGCTATCTCCTGGGCTAATTAATGCTAAATGCTAGCTTTTAGACCTGCTGAGGTCTGTTAGAACCAATCCGGGTTCACTGTTCTGCTTGCTGGATCAGTGGAGTCCATCGCTTCCTTGTCCTTGGAGGTGGGTGAAAACTGGTCTTCAGCTCGTCTGTCCCTTGTCTTTTGTAAATGTCAACAGGTTTAGACATCGTTCGGACCAATGAGATCTTGTCTTTTTTAAGTGTCAACAAGAAGAAGAAAGGGAAGAAGAAGAGAGGGGAGATGCGGCAGAGGTGCTCGTGGCGGCGACAGCGGCGGCTTGTGTCGTCGCCAGGGAGGAGAAGCATCGGAAGAAAAGAAGAAGGGGACAGGAAAAAAGAAAAAGAAAAGAAAAAAAAAAAAAAGGAGTGATTGAAAAAAAGGGGAGAGATTGTTTATTTAAAAGGAAAATTGATGTGATGGGACATGGATTGGCAGGTGATGTGATTTGGGGAGTGTTGTTAGGGTTGACTTTGGAAAGAAAGGGAAAAAAATGGAGAAAGAGAAGAAAGAATAATATTATTAAAATATGGTAAAATTTGACTGTTTCAGAATCGTTCCAAAAAATTTTCAAAATAGAAAATATTATTTTAAGATGCCCAGTGAAATCGGATTCAAGAAATTTAATTTATTTTTTAAATTAAAAATCTTGAAATCTTTTGGCGATATCGGCCGACATCAGAATCGGTCAAATTTTGATAAATTCTGAAAAATCCCAAAAATTATTTTTTAGACAGAAAATGAAATTCTAAGAAGTAACATGAAAGTCATTTTTAAAATTTCAATCCCATTTGAAAACTAAAAATCTAGAAAACAGTCAGCGATGTCGGTCGAAGCGCCGGTTTTGAAGATTTTGCAAATAATTCTGAAAAATTTTCAGAAATCATGAAAAATCTAAAATATTAGAAAACGATATTTGAAACTGAAATCGGTCAAATTAGATTAGCAAAAATGTCAATTCGAGTAATATACTAGGATTGGGCCCCCGGTTTAGACTAGGCTGACTCCGAGCCATGAACCCAGATCCAATACAAATAATCCACCGATAATCAAAAACAAATACAAAACTAAATAAATAAAATATATGATAGAAAAATCAGAATACGAATCTAAGTTTGTATTCCAGGAAAGGGTGTTACAGTGAGCCTCCTTGATTACTTGCGCTTCAAATTGAATAGATAATAAAAAGTATATCATCATATGAATGACGATTTAGCGTTTTTACCATTGCATCATAATAGAACCGAGTAGACCTTCATCGAACAGACACCGTTTCCTAGGGTCATCGGGCAATATGTCGTGTAAGGCATATCGATGATAGGGAATCACCAGTTCCTTGTTCAAAGTTTGTTGAGGTTGTATGAAATTCGCTAACCTCTAAATCGTACTTCAGAGAGAAGAGATGACGGTGGCCACCATGAGACGGTAGCTGGTATCAGCGGGTAAAGCCATTGTAGCTGCTAGCGCCGCTAGAGCGTCTACTTTGTATTTTGGAGGCAGGATACATGACTAATGTAGAAGCCTTCAAATGTACTAGCCAACTGAATGGCTACATGATGATAAGACATTAGGTCTTCATGACGAGCCTCATACTCACCCTTGACTTGATTGATGAACAACTTGGAATCGCCATAAGCTTTAAGGTATCATACTCTCATTTGTTCAGCGAGTTGGAGGCCAATGAGTAAAGCATTATACTCAGCTATATTGTTGGAACAAGGTTCCATTAGCGAGAATACACGTGCAAGGATGTGATTCTTAGGTAAGATAAATACTACCCCCACTCCGGTGATAATATTGTCTTTTGGTCCAGTTCTTGATGCATCATCAAAGAACAACTGCCATACACCATTGCTTGAAGTCATGTTGGCTTTGATAACTTCATCACAAATATCGTCATGTAGCTTGAAGATTCTGGAGCTAGATGAGCTGCGATGAGTTGCTAAGAAGTTTGCAAGGGTTTGTCCCTTGATGGCCTTCTGGGATATGAAGGCCATGTCATATTGGGACAACAGTATGGTCCATAAATCAACCTGGAGTTTAGAGAACTTGGTTTTTGTATAAGGATCTGAAGAGGATATTCTTAAAATGATATGAATAGTCTGCCTAACCAGTAATGTCGCATCTTCTGAATGGCGAAGACAAGAGCAAGACACTCCTTTTGAGTGGGTTGTAGCGACTTTCAGCCCCAATCAAGATTCTGCTGAGATAATAGATGGCTTGTTCGGCACCATCATTCTTCTGTGTGAGCAGAACACCTAAAAAATAGTTCCTAACTATTACATAAAGTAAGAATGATTTTTCCGAAACAGGAGATGTCAGGACCGGAGGCTTAGTGAGGTGTGCCTTAATATCCTCATAAGCTTTTTGACAGGCATCGTCCCAGACAAACGATACTCCTTTCTTCATTAAACGTGTAAATGGTTGATAATGACCCAATAGAATTATGATGACTCTATGGATGTAAGCCAGCCTGCCCTAAAAACCTCTGAGTTATTTGAGATTCTTTAAAAGCTGCATATCTTGAATGGCTTTGATCTTGTCGGAATCAAGATGAATTCTTTTGGACGTGACAATGAACATAAGGAACTTGCCACTTAAAACTCCCAAGAAAGACTTTGTCAGTTCATCTTCGGCTAGTGAGCCTGCATTAGTACAAACATCGTTCTCACATCATAGAGATCGTTGTTCTTGTCGTGACTTTTGATTGCAATATCGTCAACAAACACTCCACTGTCTTTCGTAGGTGATCACGGAAGATTGTACTCATTGCATATTGGTAGGTGGCACCTGTTTTCTTTAAGCCAAACGGCATAACTGTATGACAAAACACACCCAACGGTATTCGGAATGATGTATGCTTTTCATCATCCAGGTACATCTTGATTTGGTTGTACCTAAAAGCCATCCATAAAAGACATCATTTTGAAACCACATGTGTTGTCAATCATGACATCCGTGATGGGTAACATAAATTCATCTTTATGACAGGTTATATTAAGATCATGAAAATCAATACAGACTCGGATCTTTTCGTCCTTTTTAAGGACGGGTACAATATTAGCAACCTAGTCTGAGTATTGTTCCTCTCAAATGAAGCACATTCGATGAGTTTTTGACATCCACTTCGATTGCCTCTATTACGTTGGGTCAGAAGCGTCGTCGTCGTTGTTTGACCGGCTTAGCATCCGGTTTGATGTTGAGACGATGTATGGCTACCTGAGGATCGAGAACATGCATGTCTTCATAGCTCCAAGTAAAGACGTTTATATATACTTTTATAAAGATATATAATTTTGCTTTTCTGTTGGCGATAAGTTTTCGCTTATAGAGACGAGCTTCGGGTGTGTTGATCACCCACATCAATTTGAATTACTTTATCTTTTGTAGGAGGGTCGCGTTATTCAAAACGCTTTCCATTAAAGATCAAGTTGTTGAGCCGATAGATCGGTGTTGAATGGCTCAATGTCCTCTTCTGGTTCCACCTGACTAGTTGATCATGTTGAGGAAGAGTTTCTTGAAGACAACCCCACACTTACGTCAGATTCTCAATCCGATGAGTCTAAAGAATGTGATGGTAGTGACTTTTCAGACTCTGAATCATATTGAATGAATGGAGTAATGTACCCTAACCTCCTGCGAGTCTGATCATAGTAGTTGGCAGGCTTTTTCTTCAGTTCGAAATGTTATAAAGGGATGCATCGTCCTTTTTCAAAATTCAAACCTTCACCACAACGTAAGTCATATCCCTTTCTTTCATCATATGGTGCACCGACCGTGCATAGTGAAAGAATTATGGGGGCTCCAAGTCTTCTTCCGAATTGTTGGATGTAGTAATCCAATGTCAGGTTTTGTCAAATATGATCGGCAATTGGTCCTTCTTAGAAGATGGAACTACAAATACAGACCCCTCATTCTCCTCTATATGCATGCACGCAGTTGACATAGGCAGGGGCATGTGTAGAGGACTCATGTCAACAAGACTATTTACATTATCGCAACAAAGAATAATCGAAATTTACATTTTCATTAAGGACCCATTCATCACCATTGTCGGTGGAATTATTACAATCAGGATCATTTAAATATGCTACAATTGGTTCCTCATCAAAAGAAACCTCTAGATTTTCTCCTGATTTTGAGTTGGCTTCGTTACCGCTATCGATGTCGTTAGGCAACGATTTCCACCACTTTATCGTTCTCTCTAAAAAGTAGAGAATCAGTAAAGTAGTTCTCTATCCATTTGAAGGGCTGCATTTTGGCGAACATCGTTCAGACCATCGCCTTGTCATCCACATATTTAAGTATAGATGGAGTGTAGAAGGTATAATCCAATTGGCATAAATCCTAGGTCATCCGAGCAAGAAGCTGTAGGATGTGTCGGCGTAGATGACATAACACGTCACTTCTGATTTCAGATCACCAATTTGGCACTAGAGATGAATCTTACCCAAAGAATTGAAATACACCTAGAGGGGGGTGAATAGGTGTACTAGATAATCTAAGGAAAATGATGTGGAATTAAAAACTAATATGTAAACACACTAAGTGTAATCAAGAGTGAGCCCGAATTTCTCGTGAAGGGCTCTCGAACTACTCCTCTAGATTCCTCTAAACTAAGAGTTGTGGTGCTTTAATAAGCTCTCTTGGTTGAACACAAGCGTGGTCACACGACCAAATCTAGCATATGAATATGAACAATATAAAACAATGTAAGATATAAAGAGAGATAGAGTTGAGAGATAGTAGATCAAACGCAAACACGAAGATATATTGAAGGTTCAAGCCATTGCTCTACGTTCCCGCCTTCACATAGAAAGATTTTCACTACGTCCATACAGGACCTTCCACAAAGGGACCTCCACTGAGGAATTACAACTCAATACCGGGAGCGCACAACTCCTCTCTCAATACAAACACCTCTAGAGGGAAGGCACAAAGCCTAGCACAAAGAAAAGAAGAAATAAAACTTGATGATCCAATGACCACAAACTCTCTCTTGGTGATCTAAAAAAATCACAAACAATTTTCTCACAAAAAAAACAAGATCCTAAAGATATGATAAGAATTGATTGGCTCAAGTTTGTAAAAAATCAAAGTGTTTGAAAATAAAATAACAAAAAAAAACTTGGGAAAAACTTCTTGATGGATATATAAAATGAAGAACAAAACAGAATTTCCAAAGACTTGATTTTCTTTGATTTTCTAAAACTTTGAAAACAAATAAAGATAAGAGATTTTTGACAAAAATTTTTTAGAAAACTTGCTGAAAACCCTTAAGAAGATGGAAAAATTGCTCTAAAAAATCTTGAAAGAAACTGACCCCAAAGATCCATTTTTATAGGGGTCTCAATATAACCCTTGGGGTCAAAACAGGTTCAGAATGATCTGTCGGTCGACCAGCCAACGGTCAAAATTTTGACCATTGGGCACTGTAGGTCAACTAGCCGGTCGACCGCCCTAGGCAAGCTTGCCAACCAGTCGACCGCCCGGTCGACAGGGGCCAGAACAACAGAGCTAACTTGTAGGATCTATAAACAATGGCAACACAAAACTAAAATAAAGATGAATAGCGTTAAATAAAATACTTGCAAGAAAAGGAAAATGCACTGAATAAATCTCAAAAAATACAAAATCAAACACAAGAGATTTTATCCTGGTTCGGTCCCCTTGACCTACGTCCAGTCCCCAAGTAACCCACTTGAGATTTTCCTTATCCTGATTTTGATCCACCCCAAAATCAACTCCTTGTATACCACTTGACAAAACAACCTTTGTCAAACCTATACAATTCTTCTCTATACTAAGAAGATAACAACTCTTTGTACACCTCTTCTTTACACCAAAAAGATATTCTTGTCCAACTCTTCTGTTTGAATGATTACAATGTATCTTATAAGTCTTGAAACTTGTATGTGATCGGAAACAAGGAATCTTATAGGGGTACTCTCAAAATTTTTAACAATGAAATTGGAATTGTTGAAGAAATAAAAATAAAAACTAGTTTTCTGAAAAACAGAATTTTCAACAGAGTTCTGGATAGAAAACTAATATTTTTAATTGATGTATTCATCATAGGACAACATCCTTATTTATAGGTGAAATATATGGTCAGTTTGAAAAGTTATCAACTTAAATTTGAAAATCAGAACGTTGGATAAAACACTAAAAAATCAATAACTGATTAATAGTCAGAAATAAAAGTTAGTCGACTAGGGTATGGGTGTAATCGACTAGTATAAAAAATTTTGACTGGGTTAATCGACTAGCCAGATATCAAGTTGACTATATAAAAACTGACACAGAATGATAAGTCTCTAGAAACTCAACTTAGTCGACTAGCAGAGAGGGTAAGTCGACTAATGTTGGTTACAGTCAACAAATAGAGAATTGATATATTTCTATAGAGAGACTTAGTCGACTATAAAAGATAGCAAGTCGACTATAAGATATGTTAGTTGACTAGACAAGGTATAAGTCGACTATCTAACTATTTTATGTGTGTGATCAAGGCTTTTAACAATTTATTAAAAATACATAAAAATAGTAAATATCCTTGAATAATCTTGAGAAATCAGAACTCAGTACTAGTTTTCGAGATTGAACTCTAATGAATCTGCATCATAATTGTTATCATCAAAATCTAAGTTCCAACATTCTCCCCCATTTTTATGATGACAACCTGTGTGCACGAAAACTCTCCCTAAAGAGAAAAACTTCCCCTGCAGAAAACAAGTTATAACAAAAACAAGTGTTCTCCCCCTACATAGAACATGTTATAACAAATATAGCTAACAAGTGTTCTCCCCCTGCATAAAATATGTCATGGTGTACATATACGATAAAATAATATTTTTTATCATCAAGAGTTCATTTTTTTTATAAGGCACCTATAAGATAACCATTTGAATGGTGCCAATCATAATAGGGTCAAAAAATAATTTACTTTTAGGAACTCAAACCCAATTTGAATTTGGCTTCCATTTTTTAGTATAAACATAATCACAAGAATTACATACATGATGTATATATGATGCAATATAAGCATTTTTATCCACAATACTTAAATTTTTAGGAATCCATATATATTTGTTCCTAATTTTTTTTTGAAATAGTATCAGTATTTTTTTCACAAAAGAATTATATGGATTATGATAAACATATGTAGATTTTTCAACATTATTTTTTGAATATCCATGACCAACATGGGTATTTTTTCAAACTTATCTTTTGAAAATTCAAGACCAAAATGATTATTAGACATCTTTTGATAAGACAATAAATAATTTAAATTTTTTTTTCCTTATTAAATTTTGTTACATTTTTCAAAATCTCTTCATATTTAATTTTGAAACTTGTCATTTCTTTATCTAACATAGAAATTCTAGAATTTAAAGAAACAGTTTCTCTTTCAAGCAAAACATTATCTTTTAAGAAATTCTCATTATGTTTTTTTAAGGATGAAATAACTTTTCAAAATCATCTTTTTGAAAATTTAAGGAAGACATTTGAGAAATATAAAGTGAATTTTCTTTATTGAGACTTTTATTTTCCTTTGTTAAAACTTTATTTTTACTCTTTTCATTCTTAAGCTCATTATATAATTCATGAAATGCATCTAATAATTCAGCATAGCCTTGTACCTCATCTTCATGTACCATAAAACAGCCATTGACAGTTTCAATTGCTTTTTCTTCATCAGAGGAAGATGAATCACTTTCCTCAAGTTATCTGATAGCATTTCTTCTTTTTGTTGTATTTGTTGAACTTGAAATTCTCTTTGTATTTTAACAATGGGCAATCCTTCTTTATATGACCTGTTTTGTTACACTTAAAACAAATAGGATTATCATTAGTATCTTTATTTTTTTAATAAACTTACCTTGTTTTAAAAACTTTTTGAATTTTCTTAATAGCATTGTCATCTCCTCTTCATCATCATCATCATCTGAATTGTCCATATTTGAGGATGTATGGAAGGCAAATACTTCCTTCTTGATTGGAGTTGTTGTTCATCCTTTTTCCTATCTTCAAGCTGCACTTCATATGCCATCAAATTACCAATAAGACTTTCTAATGACATTGTTGAGAGATCATTTGCTTCTTCTATTGTAGTGATTTTCTTCTCCCAATCTGATGTGAGCGCACAAAGAATCTTTCTGACTTTTTCAACTTGTGTGTATTCTTTTCTAAGGACCACTAAGGAATTTATAATGCCGGCGAACCTTGTAAACATTTTCGCAATAATTTTATTCTCCTTCATTTTGAAGAGTTCAAACCTGTGAACAAGAAAAGAAATTTTAGATTCTTTAACTTTATTAGTACCTTCATGTGTTACCTGTAAAATCTTCCATATTTGATTTGCAGATCTGACCGTTGACACTCGATTGAATTCTTCTTTGTTTAAGGTACATAAAAGCGCATTCATTGCTTTGGCGTCAAAGTTTGCAGACTTCTTTTGTTCTTCACTCCACCCATTGTAATTGGTGGTCGGCTTGATGTATGGTGCTTCTACTATGTTCCTCATAATTGAGTGATTGCAAGTAGATCTTCATTCTACACTTTCAGTAGTTGTAATTTGATCCATCAAATAATGGTGGACGTTGTATAGAATGTCTTTTAAATTGTGATGAAGAAAACTCCGTTGCCATCCTTGAATACTGCAACTTGGCTCTGATACCTAATGTAGGATCTATAAACAATGGCAACACAAACACTAAAATAAAGATGAATAGCATTTAAATAAAATACTTGTAAGAAAAGGAAAATGCACAGAATAAATTTCAAAAAGATGAAAACGCAAACACGAGAGATTTTATCCTGGTTCGGTCCTCGTGACCTACGTCCAGTCCCCAAGCAACTCGCTTGAAATTTTTCTTATCTTGATTTTGATACACACCAAAATTAACTCCTTGTACACTGCTTGACAAAATAATCTTTGCCAAATCTATACAACTCTTCTCTATACCAAGAAGACAACAACTCTTTGTACACCTCTTCTTTACACCAAAAAGATATTCTTGTACAACTCTTCTCTTTGAATGATTACAATGTATCCTATAAGCCTTGAAACTTGTATGTGATCGTAAATAAGGAATTTTATAGGAGGACTCTTAGAATTATTCACAATGGAAATGAAATTGTGTGAAGAAATAAAAGTGAACTAGTTTTATGAAAAAATAGAATTTTTAACAGAGTTTTGGACAGAAACCAATATTTTTGATTGGTGTATTCATTCTAAGATAACATCCCTATTTATAAGTGAAATCTATGATCAGTTAGCGAAGTTATCAACTTAAATTTGAAAATTAGAACATTGGATAAAACACCAGAAAATCAATAACTGATTAACAGTCAGAAATTAAAGTTAATCAACTAGTATAAGAAATTTTGACTGGGTTCGTCGACTAGCCAAGATATCAAGTTGACTATATGAAGACTGACACAGAATGATAAGTCTCTAAAAACTAAACTTAGTCGACTAGTAGAGAGGGTAAGTCGACTAATGTTGGTTACAATCAACAAACAGAGAATTGATATATTTTTGTGAATAGACTTGTCGACTATAGAAGATAACAAGTCGACTATAAGATATGTTAGTCTACTAGACAAGGGTATAAGTCGACTATCTAACTATTTTGTGTGTGTGATCAAGGCTTTTAACAATATATTAAAAATACAAAAAATAGTAAATATTCTTGAATAATCTTGAGCAATCAGGACTCAGTACTAACTTTTGAGATTGAGCTCCAATGAATCTGCATCACAATTGTTATCATCAAAATCTAAGTTCTAACATAAGTCTCTGGTCGGTCGACGGTCAGTCGACCGGGGCCAGATCCAGAGAGGATTGGTCGATCGCACGGTCGACCGGCCCAAGGCCAAAGCTGTGCGGACGTATCTATGCACATCGATCGACCACCGGGTCGACCGAGATCTGGTCCGGTCGACCGGTCGGTCCACCGCCAGTGGTCTCAGGCTAGGTTTTAGGGTTTGAAAACTTGATTTTTTAAATACCCATAAAATTTCATAAAATCATATAAAATTTACAAAAATAAGTTCATATAAGCACTTGAAATACGAATATGTTTGATCAAAGATCAACCCATAGTACAAACAATTTAAATTATTTTTGAGGCATTAGAAGTTAAGCTTGAAACCAAAAACTGTATTTCCAAACTTGTTTTATTTTTGTCTTCAAGAGTTTTTTAGAAGACTTCAACATGAAAAACTATTTCTCAAAAACTTGTTCAAATACAAAAACAAGATATAGAAACACTTTTGAAGTATAGTGTGCATGAATAGAATTTATTACACATATAAAAGATATATTTATATTTTTGACATTAAATTCAAAACTAAGTTTTGTCAAAAATAAAACTCAAAAGACATAAATAAGAACCATCAAAATAAGTTTAGTCAATATGAAACATGAATGTATATTGGATGAAATCCAATACACTTTAAACCATGCAAAACTTTTTTGATTCTATATATTCATGAAAATCATATGTGTAAACTTGAACATCTAAAATGGTTAAACCGAAACCAAAAACTATTTATCTTTTGTGTGTGTACTTAAGCATATCAACACTAGTCTATCTTTACACAAGATCTAAAAACAAAACTAAACTAAACAAATCGAAGTCTTCTTGTCGAGACAACTCGATCCAAACTCGATCCAAGTGAGCTTGATGCGATCGTTATGATGTGAGCTCTTTGATTAACACTTGTTTGCTTCAACACTTTGACTGTGATCTTGTTAAAATTAAATCTCTACTAAGATCTTGATCAATATATGAAACTTATTAACCACAAGCTCATTAGTAAACTAACCTTCATAAGCTTGTCATCATAAAAAATAAGGTCAAGGGCCTCTAGGCCACAAGGATGACTACTCTCAGCGTTGAAACCATATATGATTGTAGTCATGATTGACAACCTGCTTTATAGGATGCCGAGAAAATAAAGAAGTTTCTTAGGGATAATGCTCAAGCAGACCCCAGATCGACTTGTATTCCCTCGATGTTTGTGGATCCAATGTATCATGTATAATACAAGGGCCTATCATATCGGTTATCTTTGAGAAGCATGTCCTCATGAAGGTGATACATGATACTTGTTGTTGTATTAGATGACATTGGCGTAAGAAACTCCATCTTCTTTCGTAGAGGTTAGCACTTGTGTCAGAAATAATTCTGAATCAGCAAGTGCATCCCTAAGTGCCTCTCTAGTCCTCTTCGAGAGTCTAAATAGCTCGTGTAGGGTAATACGAGCTGAAATATTGGCTATTGTTCCAATATGTCAATGCAGAAAGGAGCATTGAGTCCTCTGGAAGGATTCTTTTTCAAGGATTCATCAAAATGAATTTCCTTCTGCTTTTCTTTGTCCTTAGGCACTTTGCCCTGGACAGGGCATCGATTCCTGACGTTGTAGGTTGGGGTGCTCCGTCAGGTGTCTGGTCGTACTACCACAAGTACTATTTATCAGAGCGTATACCCACTGGCTGTGAGGTGGCAGGCTGTATTGCTAAGGCAAGCTTCTCTCTTTCTGAGTCACAAAGTCGTCATCTGTCACGATAGAGACGGCATTGCATGACTTGCCTTTAAGCTTGGGTCTGTTAGTTTTCCATTGCTCATCTTGGATAATATCTGGGTGGACCCACATGATTTCTCTAGATTCTATCATCATTGAAATGAGGCTCTTAGCTTTCTGTTTTTTAGCAATTGGATTGATGACATCCAATCTGACCTTAGGGACAGGGACCAAGCCGTCTTGAACAGTCATCTGCCGGAAGGTCCAGAAATTAAGAGCCACCATGTTGGCAGTGACTCTCTTTTGTTCTGACTTGAGAGTCAGAACTCCAGCATCCACCAATACTTGGATCTTGTCCTTGAGGACATAGCATCTGCTAGTAGGGTGATGCATCATCCTATGAAAGAGGTAGTAGTTAGGATCATTTTGTTCGCCCCACTTCATTAGGTCACCGAACTTCAGGTAACTTGAGCTTTTTACCCTTGTGAAGCAAGTAAAAGATCATCACCGCCTGTTAGTTTTTGAAGGAGTACACCTTTGGCGGGAATTTGAATTTCAGATTGACATTGCTGCAACTCTTCTGCTTTGGTTGAGCTGTCCTTGATAGCTCAACGACCATGGTTTCTTCCCCTTTGGTTAGAAGACTGGGTTGCATCACACCCCTTGGTGTTGACCCCCACTTGTTCTTTGGAACTGAAGGCTCAAACTTCTTAGCCAATTTCTCGGCTATCTCAGGTTGCTCAACAAGCTCCTTTCATGTATGGGCTTTGACAGCTCCCATACGAACTTTCACTCTGTCAAGAAAATTATGCCGTACATCTGGAGTAACATGGGTAATGGCATGCCTGCATGGTACATGAAAGAGAGGTTACATAACCTCTCTATGTATTCCTACACGGATTCTCCTCCTTTCTGGACCGTTGAGAGGAGCTTGTCCATAGTCACCTCGGTGTCGTCCTTGTAGAATCGAGAGAGGAACCGGGTTTTTAGGTCAATCCAAGAATTGATGGAGCCGCTAGGTAGGCTCCTGAACCAATCAAAGGCTATCTCTTTAAGGGTGTCGATGAATAATCTGGCTATGATGGCATTGTTTTCTATTATGTTACTGGTCTTAGACCGGAAGTAATAGATATGCTAGTTGGGTGAGCTTTTACCATCGTATATATGCAACGTAGGTGGCTTAAACTTTAGCGAATATGACACCGATCCCATTTTAGCGGGTAAGGACGAGTTATCCCTATCTTCTTCAGTTCATCCCTCTGGGTTAGGGATGCAATCTGAGCTTAGAGGCCTTTGATGACCTCGGCATCAATTGAAGATCTTTTTTTCGACTTGTCAGTCTTAGGATGTTCATTGTTGTTATACTCTTCTTCATCGTGATTGCTACCGATATCATTGATGTTCCGGTTGACTAAGAGTTAAGCTAGTAACTACTGGATGTTGTTCAAAGCTTCCTGCTGAGCCATGAAAGTCTGCTCTTGTGCCTTCGTTCATCGACGGAGATCATCACTATTGTTATCAGATATGTTAGTAGATACAAGCCGTATTCGTACTGAACTGATGGTAGCTGACGAAGCGTATCTACTGGCCTCCTCCTTATCATCGAACCATTGAAAAAGATTTCTCATGGTGCAGGTGACAACTCTGGTTGATGAAAAAAGTTATTCATAGTTGTAGGGTATTGCTACCCTATAGCAAGTGCCTTGTAAGGCCCTTCTTGGTCCACTAGAACCTGACTTAAGGCAGGGCTATAATCAGAGTCTGGTGATCTAACTAGAGAGGAGTAAAGGTTCCTCGTCTCCTTCGTTCCCTCCCTTTGCTTATCATGTTAACAGAAGCGGCTGCAAGATGGATCGCCTTTCTCGCTTTTTTTTCCGAGATCTGGGATTCTCAGAAGTTCGGGATGATAACTGGTTAATACCGATTGCTGGCTTGGCTGGGAATTGTGGAGATTGTTCCCAAACAGCTATGGACAGAGTGAACCGTCACAAATTGGCACCCTGCTTGTCTCCTCACTGGGACAGCGAGATGTGAACAAGTTCCTTAGAGTGAAGCTTTCGCTTGTTGCTCAGATAATCTATCAGATCTGTGTTAACTGGACTCAATCGATCCATCACAGAGACTCGAGGAAATTGAAAGTTAGCCTCCTTAGACTGAGAAGCCTCAGGCTTAGCCTTAAAGGCTTTTTTTTGGTTATAAGATAAATTAGAATAGTTTCTCCTGAAAGAGTAACTTTGCAAGACGAAACTAATATTTTAGTTCTGTCTTTGGGGCGAACTTAGCTTTGTTGCGCAGAGCTCTTCCTTCAAGCGAAGCTAAAATAGAAATATAATTGTTGTCTAATTTGAGGGAAAGCTTACATCTTTTGGTATTTATTCTGTAATCTACAGAATTCACTGGCAGGGCTAATACAATAGAATCTCGCTCTTCCTTTTGGGCTCCCTCTGTTGATCATCAGCCGAAGCCACAGAATCTTGATCAGTTCGCCGAACTATCATCTTTAGTAAGGTATCAAGATGCTTTTCAAGCGCGCGCAGTTCTTTCCCACCGAGTTCTGTTGTGTGCACTATGTCATCCTTACTGCGCAAGCGTGTGTCGTCCCACAATAACGTAGGATGGACTATCAGTTTTTTTGATTTCTTTCCTCTTTTGTTCCTTGGCTTGCAGGCATTGGCTCGTTCTGGACTGGTTGAGAGTTCATCACCGGCGCAGTTTCTTCAGTTATTCTATTATGGTTTGCTGGCAACTTTCTGTTGGGCCTCTTCTTGGTGCATGAAAAATTTGTTGTTTTGGTTTTCTCACAGAGTGCTCCTCGTTGTCTTCTGCTTTTGATTTTGGTTCTCTTTTCTTCGTGGGCATCGCATTTGACTCGTTCTGCATATTGGCCCCCGATCAAAATGCAGCAATAAGCTCAATGACTGTCAACTGATGATAGCATGCCCAGTGATTCTTGTAACGCCCCGATCCCGCAGGTACGGGGATGTTATGGCGACGTACATACGCAGGACGAAAAATCCTCACATACGTACGCTAAGCCTCATTACAGGAAATCACCTCCGTATTTATAAGAGTTCCAGCAGCAAATAAGTACAAGAATACATGCAGAAAGATGTTAGTGATCATATCAGATAGAAAAACAGGGATAAATAAGATAACAAAAATAAATCACAAAGATACCTATGAATGGTCTCGATGATGAGTCTCCTATGTGAACCCAATGGACTATCGGACAATACGATAACTCGGATCTCCAACTGGGCACGCAAACGGAGGGTCGTCAGAAAGCGACCTAGTGAGTGGTAAAATGAAGGAGGCAGTAATATGTACTATAGTAATACAAGCATGATAATAATATATAATACATGTTTATGTCCTAGTGATACCATATAATAGAACTTTAATAATATATAGAAATATAACAATGACATATTTTAATACCATCACCTCCTAGCATATTATCATCGGGTCATGTCTATAATAGTAGTATCCAGTTTGATATAATATATATGTTGTCTAGTGGTGACGTGATAGAAATGAACATGCAGATGGGCATATGCAATATGACCATCATACGGTGTGGTGCATAGGCAGTAGTGATGTCTGCAAGGTATACAGAAAACAAAATATATGCAATGCAGAGTATACATATACATGAATAGTATGCCACCACAGAAAGTGTAACATGTACCAGATAGAGTAACAAATAATACAGGTAACATGATAGCAGATAAATGATTAGGAATAGGAACAAGTACAACTACAATAAGGATACAGCTATCAGGCAAGTCATGATATTTAGACAATAGTAGCAATCAGTACCACCTGGTATTTTAATCAATCTCTTCCAGTGTCTCATACCACTGGCAGTTCATACTGGAGCCCGCACTCCAGTCGAACCCATCCGGACATGGCCTACGGGTACCATTATTCAAAAGAGAGAGTGACCAAATAACAAGTGTTCCCGATATCACTATTGTGCATACTGTTTTATTATGTTAATTAGAAACCCATGGTCGAGGAGCTCTTATCGGGTGGGTGTATCCCGTGCATACCCGGGACAACGGCCTTACCAGATCCCTGGCTGCTGAGACCAGGGCCATCCCGCTAGGGCTGTAACATGTAACGGGAATCTCAATGATCTAAAACATAACAGGAAACGGGAGCTCATGAGTAACATATGGTAGCCAGCACTACCCCGTCCCCTGCAGTGGGACAAACAATATGGATCCATGACATCCACCCGATATGATCTAATCAACCGTCAAGTCTCCCCCATCCCCAAGTTATCTTTATGATCTGATATTTAAAGTATACAGTGTAATAAGAACAACTACAGTGCATGATACATGTAACATGAGAACAGGACCTGAGCTCTGTTGATAGCATATAACAATATAACGAAAAAACGGGAACAATAGATGTGGGATTCCACATATTGCATATCAATAGCTCTCATGTCCAGTAACGGGAATATCAATAACAAGAATATCAATAGATGTAACGGGAAACAATCATGTAACAGGAATACATGAGTATGACATGCAATATGAACGGTGATCCATATAACAAGAATAGAGAAACCATGTATGCATGTGTAACAGGGATGCCGAGAATCCATGTAACGATGATAACATATATATATATATATATGTATGCACATGAATACGAAATAATAGTGTGACGTATCATAGTAATTGTGCAACGGTGATACCAGCACATGAACTATCAGTGTCGCGTATCCATGGCAGAGTGATAATATGCATGTAGCAGTAATGAAATGACAACGTCTAGTGAATCGGTGTATCTATGTACCGGTGAGACATAGTGTTGCGTGTAAGAGGATCTGTGTAACGGTGTTACATGTACATGAGATAACAGTGTCCCGTGTGATAGGATATCCAAGTCATAGTGTGAATACTAATGTTAGCGTCTGGGATAATAGCATCTACTCGAGTGTCAACTACTGCTGATAAGAATAACGATTCCTATATTCTAAATACGGTAGGTGCCACCAAATTATGAAACAGAATAATCTATTTTAATTATCAATTTAGAGACTAGGTTTACTTAGAAACATTATTAACTTCGAAAATCTCGTTAATTAGCCAATCATCCAGATCAGGTATCATCTATCTATCAGTATGTTTTACTTACAGGGACTACAGGGATTTCCCAACAATGACATTTAGTGTTTAATAATTATAATGATTTACCGATAATCACGTTTTATTAATTAGGCAACCAACCAAGATACTAAACATGATAAAATATAATTTACAAAAGGAAAACACTCACAAACTAGCCATGGAAGGTAGCTCTCTTTCCCACGATCGTAACGGATCCAGAATCGTCCAAATCGGAGTTTGGATGCTCCCGATATCGCCCGAAGACTAGATCATAACAAAAAGGGTTAAATATGTAATAAAAATATCTTAAATGCAAATAATAAAAAGTAACAGGGGGTTTCGGATGCGGGTTTAGGTCGCTCGCGGGTCGGGTTTGGATCCACCACCCAAACCCATTACTTAAATGAAATGGGTACTGGGTTATTAGGTTTCAAGTTATCCCAATAGGGTTAACGGGTTTGGGTTCTACCCAACCCAACAAAGGGAACAACAGCAGCAGCGACAGCAGCTACTGCTGCCGCAGCGCTCTGCCGCGGCTAGGCCGGCCGCGGGTGCTGGCCGGCGGCGAGGGAGGCCAGCCGGCGGCGATCCCGGCCGCCGGCGGTGCGGCTGTATGTCAGGCCGGGAGAGAGAGGATGAGGAGAGAGAGGAAAAGAAAGAGAGAGAGAAGAAAAACATGAAGAAGAAGAAGAAGAAGAAAAAGGGAAGAAGAGAGGAGGGGTGGCGGTGGCGCCGGCCGGGCTGGGGCGCGGCCTGGGGGTCGCGGCCGGTGGCCTGACCGCTGGCGACGATTCGGGCCTCTCCCCTGGGGGTACACAGAGAGAGGGAGAGAGTGTGAGGGAAAGAGATGTTGGCCCAAAGGCCTTCCACCCTAGTTTTGATGATGATTAACTCATGTAGTTATGTTTACTAATATTCTTGTGTTTTTAGTCTCAGATCTTATAACAAGATGTTAGTTTGGTGATAGCTTCAAAAAGAGGAGTTTGGAAGCTTCACAAGTGATTCCAGGGCTCAAGCTTCAAGATCACACATTGCCTATCCCATGGATGGAGTTTTGGATCGGGTCTACTTGAAGATGGAGATCGTCAAGAAGACTTAGGTATCCATAGTTTAGTTTAGTGTGTTTTAGATCCATTTGTAAAGATATGAATAGTTGATATGCTCAAGTGCACAACACATACAAGTTTTATGTTTTGAATTTGGTTTTCATGAATAGATTGATCAAAACAAGTTTACTTTGTTTTTATGTATATTAGATGTGCTCTATATACATACATGCTTACATGACTTATACAAACTTATTTTGACTATCCTATTCATGTATTGAAAAATCCAAGTTTGATAAAAATACATGTTTTGGTTTTTGGTAAAAATGATAAAACACAAAAATAGTTCATATTGATTGATATTTGAGCTAAACTTTTTATCACATGTTTATATATCAATGAAAAATGATAAAACTATTTTGGGTATTTTTACAAGACTTAAAAGTTTTTTAGAAATATTTTTTTTACATGTGTTTCTGTCTCAGAACAATGGCTGACAGGCCAGGTCGGCCGACCGCACGGGTCGACCGCACCTAAGGCCGGTCGACCCATGAGGTCGACCGACGTGCACAAGCTTGTGCACGTTTGGCAGCCACAGGGACGGTCGGCCGGGCGGCCGACCGGACCAGAGAGCTCTGCTCTCTGTTTCTGGCGGTCGGCCGGACGGTCGACCGAGTTGGCCCAACGGTCATATTTCTGACCGTTGGCGGTCGGCCGGCCGGCCGACCGCTAACCTGTCAGACTGACAGATCAGCCTAACGGCTAGTTTCTGGTTTGGCCTATATAAACCCCATTTCTTTAGGGTTTTGGCCAAGATTTTTAGAGCTAAAATTTCCTGACTTCTTCAGTGTTTTAAACAAGTTTTCAAAAGAGTTTAAGTGCCAAAAAGATTCATCTTTGTTTTTAAAAATGTTTTGTTATTTTCAAAGAAACTAGGTTTTGGGAATTGTTTTTGAGCAAAAATCTCTATATCATTTTTGGTGTTTTCCCAAGAGTTTTCTTTGATCAAAACACTTAGTTTTCCACACTTGAGCTATCTTCTATCCTAATCTATTTAGGATCTTTGTTTGTGGAAAAAGGAAAGAGGTTTGTGGTTGAGACATACCACTAGTTGTAAACCCTTGATTTCTTGTGTTGCTCCTTCTTTGGTAGAGGTTGAGGTTGTTGATTTGGGTTGGTGTTTGCTCCCTCTTTGGTAGAGGTTGAGGCTTGTGGTTTGCTCCCTCTAGTGAGAGGTGGAGTTTGGTTTGTAACCCTCTTCGGTAGAGGTGTTTGTTGTTGTTGTATTGGCTACGGGCCTACCCCTCGGTTGTGAGGCAGTGTTTGAGAGAGGAGTTCGGTACTCCCTTTGTTGTAACAAATCCTCCTCGGTGGTGGTTCCCTCTGTGGGAGATAGTGGATTGGAAATCCTTCACGGTGGTGAAGGCGGGGATGTAGAGTTAGGGGCTCGAACCTCGAAACATATCTTGTTGTTAGCGTTTGATCCACTTGTCTCTCTAACTCTCTCTTTACATTTGTGCAAAGCATCATTCTTCATTCATATCATATTTGCTTGTGTATTGCCTTGCATCTTTCATATTGCTCATCCTTATATGCTTGGCTTGATTGTGTGTGTGCCTCACTTGTACTTAACCACAAGAGCTTCATATAGCACCTCAACCCATATCTAGGGGAATCAAGAGGAGTTAGTCCAGAGCCCTTCACGGGGAATTCGGCTACACTTGTTGGTTGTATTAAGTGTGATTGCAAAATTTGCATTAGCTTCCGCATTTAGAGCATTTAGTTCCTAGATTAGCACTTACACCTATTCACCCCCCTCTAGGTGTGCTTTCAATTGGTATCGGAGCCTACGCTCCTGATACTTAGGCTTAACATCCTAGGAGTGAGATCCTTTATTTGCTAATCTACATTTGCATTTGCTTGTTTGCACACATATAGATTGGACCCATGGACTTCATGACCCCACCTATGTTTGACCCTTCCAACATTATTGTTTGGAAGATTAGGATGTCCGTTTATTTACAAACCCTAGGATATAAGGTTTACCTTGCCATTACCAAGGAATTCTATCTTAGTGATAGCAAGCATGTAGGGGCCAATGCACAAGCCCTTGAGGCCATTAGAAGCACGCTTTCAAAAGAATATCTTATGCATGTTTCTAATCTTGATTCCGCCTTTGCAGTATGGAACAAGTTGACAGCCGCCACCACCTCCGAGCTTCAAATGCCAATCCAACCGGAGGAGTCTAGTGGAGAATCCGATTCTCAATGCTTAATGGTCCAAGGGAATGACTCCCTTGAGGTACATTCGGAATCTCAACTAGATAGTTTTGATGCTAGTTCTTCATGTGATGATAATATTGATCCCCATGCTTTGAATGAAGAACTTTCTATGGTTTGTAAAAATTAATAGAAAAGTATAAAATTTTGAAAAAGAAGACTTGTGCTTTAACTAAAGAAAATGAAAAATTGTCTTCTAAACTTGATTGTGTTTTGCAAGAGAAGGTTGAGATCTATAATGAAAGGGATTCATTGAGATCTCAACTAGACCTTGCACTAAAAGAAAATGAGTTTTTGAAAAATAAAAATGATTGTGAAAATGTTTTGAAGAAAAATGAAAAACTATCTTCAAAAGTTGATTTTGTTTTAAAAGAGAATGTTGCTTTGAAAAACAAAATAATTTCTATTTCTAATGATTTAAATGTCTGTTTAAAGAAAAATGATTGTTTACAAAATAAGATTGATGCACATGTTTGCCATGAAAGGGTAGTATCACACACTTTACCTATTGCATGTCACACTTCTTCTTTAATTAAAAATGATATATCCATACTTAAGAAGAGTGTTGAATGTTTGGGCTCCACTTTGAGCCAATGTGTAGTGGGTCATACACGTTTGGAAACTTTGTTTCGAAAGAAACAAGTTCCATCTATTATGCATGCACACCTATCACGGCATATAAATGCTCCTCACGGACACCATCACACTATGTATGCTCATGTGTACACTTGTACACATTGTGGACGTAAGGGCCACCTTGCTAAATTTTGCTATGATAGAATACATGTTTCAAATTTAGCAAATAATTTTGTTTGGGTTAGAGAAGGTACTAACCCCTATGGACCCAAGAAGATATGGGTACCAAAGACCACCCCTCCTTTATTTGATGTAGGTGTGGGCTCTCACATGACGTGAGAGTAGCGGCACCTTGGAGTGGATGCGTTCCGAGCTTTATGGAAATTATTTGGATGCATCACTTTCAAGGGATGTTTGGTGGAGAGGACCACCATATTTTGGAGACAAGGAGAGTTGCCTTCTAGGTTTTGATAACGATTCCTAACTCCTATTTATTGTTTTCATGCTTTTAATATTCATTGTTTATAGCATGTTTCATTGTTTAGTGATTAGTATGAAAATGCCATGATAATTTGATTCTTGACATACATGTATAGTATTTGAGACACCCATGTTTAATATGGATTATTATTTTGTGTTCTCGTATTTGATTAGCTATCATGTACATCATAAATCTAATAACATGTGGATATTCATAATAATCATGTTTATATTTATCATGTTGATTTTTATCGTGTTTTGATGCTTCATGTTAAGATTACTTGTTTAGATGTTAGTTTTCATTAAAACTAGGTGTATACTTGTACATATAGTGGGCCACAAATAAATCTATATATGTTTGTGTTTAATGCCTATTTGTACCTATTAGATGTGCTAGTATAGTCTAGTTTTGATGATCCATACATTTTAAACTTGTATTCCCATTTTTGGACTTGTTTCATGTTTTAGCGTTTATATTTAACTTCATGTATATGTCCATTTTATCCAAATTATTGTTATACATATTCATCCTTTTGAGCCACGTGCCTTCATGCATATATCTTTGTGGACTCGTTGTGTTTTGGATATGTATGTACACTTTAATTTGTATAGGACATACATATACCTTGAAGATTAAATAGTTTTGATGATTTTCTTGTTTTCTTATTTCAAGGAATTAATTGAGCTTATTGTTCATCTTTCATGATTATGATCTTCACATCTTATTTGTACACTCATATTTATTGTTTACTCATGTTTTTATTTTCATGAGTCATATTTATGCTTAATTGAATTAGAGTGTTGACTATTATGTGGATTTCATGTTTCATGAAAAATAACTTTGTTTTATTCCTTACTTGAAGGATTTCGTACTAGTTTACAAGTTTTTCCATTTAACTAGTTGTGATATTCTTCATTTTGGTAGTGTTTTCAAACAAATTATATTTTTCAAATCTATTTTTGAAAACCCCTACCATCTAAGGGTGGTTGGATGGGAGACCATGCCATGTATACTCTTTTTGAATATCTTTTAAACTTGTGCATGAATGGGTGGTAGTTATATGATGTATACACTTGATCATTATTGTTGTTTCAATTGGTATCATTGGACTCTTTCAATTGGTATCAATTTTGACCTTTCTTGTATACTCATTTATGTTTGTATGTATATATGCTTTCAATTCCAAGAATATCAATTTCAATTGGTATCAATTTTCCATACATATATATGTTTGTGTTTATGCTAAGATTGAGCTTCAATTTTGTTTCAATTGATTACTTTTAAATTGGTATCAAGCCTACGCATTGTTTTAGTTGGTATTTCATAAAGGGGAGAAAATTCGATTTTCACATTTCAATTGGTATTTGTATTCCTCTCCTATACTTTATGATTGAAAATTTAAATTTGGTATCATATGTTCAAAATGAAAAATATTTACAATTGGTATCAAAATTTTTGTTTAGACATTCAAAATTTATAATGTTTAATTTAAATTGGTATCAAGATTTTCATGTGTTTTGCTTAAAATTGGTATCAATATTTTTTTGTTTCCTTTCAATTGGTATCAAGATGTTATTCTTTGACAAATTTTCACTTGATATATTAATTGATTGTCACCCTATTTGGTTTTGTTTTTGTTTTAGACAAAAAGGGGGAGAAAAATGTATTGATTTAGTCTTGCATTTAACTCTTTATTGATGATTGATTCTTTGTATTAAAAAGGGTGAGAAAATTTTGTTTTGTTTTGATTGTTTACCCCTTTGTTGATGATTGACAAAAAGGGGAGAAAGATTTTGAGTGTTTTATATATGCATGTTTATATTTTGCATATATTAAGTTTAATTTAGTTTAATTTTAATTGGTATCTAGAGCATGTTTTGTTTTTGAACATTCCATTGGTATATAGAACCTTTTATTGTTTTGCATAGATATGCATTCATGTTTAATATTCATTGCATATTTATGCTTATTTGTTTATGCATGAGTTAAGGGGAGCTTCTTTGAAGCTTAACTTTAATCCATGCATATATAACTCCATGAGTTTTGTCATCATCAAAAGGGGGAGATTGTTGGCCCAAAGGCCTTCCACCCTAGTTTTGATGATGATTAACTCATGTAGTTATGTTTACTAATATTCTTGTGTTTTTAGTCTCAGATCTTATAACAAGATGTTAGTTTGGTGATAGCTTCAAAAAGAGGAGTTTGGAAGCTTCACAAGTGATTCCAGGGCTCAAACTTCAAGATCACACATTGCCTAGCCCATGGATGGAGTTTTAGATCGGGTCTACTTGAAGATGGAGATCGTCAAGAAGACTTAGGTATCCATAGTTTAGTTTAGTGTGTTTTAGATCCATTTGTAAAGATATGAATAGTTGAAATGCTCAAGTGCACAACACACACAAGTTTTATGTTTGAATTTGGTTTTCATGAATAGATTGATCAAAATAAGTTTACTTTATTTTTATGTATATTAGATGTGCTCTATATACATACATGCTTACATGACTTATACAAACTTATTTTGACTATCCTATTCATGTATTGAAAAATTCAAGTTTGATAAAAATACATGTTTTGATTTTTGATAAAAATGATAAAACACAAAAATAGTTCATATTGATTGATATTTGAGCTAAACTTTTTATCACATGTTTATATATCAATGCAAATTGATAAAACTATTTTGGGGTATTTTTACAAGACTTAAAAGATTTTTAGAAATATTTTTTTACATGTGTTTCTGTCCCAGAACAGTGGCTGACAGGCCAGGTCGGCCGATCGCACGGGTCGACCGCACCTAAGGCCAGTCGACCCATGAGGTCGACCGACGTGCACAAGCTTGTGCACGTTTGGCAGCCACAGGGACGGTCGGCCGGGCGGCCGACCGGATCAGAGAGCTCTGCTCTCTGTTTCTGGCGGTCGGCCGGACGGTCGACCGAGTTGGCCCAACGGTCATATTTCTGACCGTTGGCGGTCGGCCGGCCGGCCGACCGCTAACCTGTCAGACTGACAGATCAGCCTAACGGCTAGTTTCTGGTTTGGCCTATATAAACCCCATTTCTTTAGGGTTTTGGCCAAGATTTTTAGAGCTAAAATTTCCTGACTTCTTCAGTGTTTTAAACAAGTTTTCAAAAGAGTTTAAGTGCCAAAAAGATTCATCTTTGTTTTTAAAAGTGTTTTGTTATTTTCAAAGAAACTAGGTTTTGGGAATTGTTTTTGAGCAAAAATCTCTATATCATTTTTGGTGTTTTCCCAAGAGTTTTCTTTGATCAAAATACTTAGTTTTTCACACTTGAGCTATCTTCTATCCTAATCTATTTAGGATCTTTGTTTGTGGAAAAAAGAAAGAGGTTTGTGATTGAGACATACCACTAGTTGTAAACCCTTGATTTCTTGTGTTGCTCCCTCTTTGGTAGAGGTTGAGGTTGTTGATTTGGGTTGGTGTTTGCTCCCTCTTTGGTAGAGGTTGAGGCTTGTGGTTTGCTCCCTCTAGTGAGAGGTGGAGTTTGGTTTGTAACCCTCTTCGGTAGAGGTGTTTGTGGTTGTTGTATTGGCTACGGGCCTACCCCTCGGTTGTGAGGCGGTGTTTGAGAGAGGAGTTCGGTACTCCCTTTGTTGTAACAAATCCTCCTCGGTGGAGGTTCCCTCGGTGGGAGATAGTGGATTGGAAATCCTTCACGGTGGTGAAGGCGGGGATGTAGAGCTAGGGGCTCGAACCTCGAAACATATCTTGTTGTTAGCGTTTGATCCACTTGTCTCTCTAACTCTCTCTTTACATTTGTGCAAAGCATCATTCTTCATTCATATCATATTTGCTTGTGTATTGCCTTGCATCTTTCATATTGCTCATCCTTATATGCTTGGCTTGATTATGTGTGTGCCTCACTTGTACTTAACCATAAGAGCTTCATATAGCACCTCAACCCATATCTAGGGGAATCAAGAGGAGTTAGTCCAGAGCCCTTCACGGGAATTCGGCTACACTTGTTGGTTGTATTAAGTGTGATTGTAAAATTTGGATTAGCTTCCACATTTAGAGTATTTAGTTCCTAGATTAGCACTTACACCTATTCACCCCCCTCTAGGTGTGCTTTCAAGAGAGAGAAGAGAGAGAGGAGAGAGAGAGAGAATTAGAGAGCGAGAGAGAGTTAGGGAAGAGAGAGAGAAAGGAAATTGTTTTGAAAGAGAGAGAGAGGGGAGGTAGTATGTGAACGAGAGAGAGAGAGTCGGTTGGGTTAGGCGGTGGCAAGTTTGGAGAAGGGTGGAGAAAAAGAAAGAAGAAAAGAAATAGAAAAGAATTAGAAAAAGTAATTTAAATATTATTTTAATAGGGTCAAATTTTGACTAACTCCAAACGATACCCAAAAATTACAGAAAATAGGAAATATTATCCTGAGACGTAATGTGAAAATGGTTTGAAGAAATTCAATCCGATTTGTAAGTTAAAAATCCTGGAGTGTAGCGCCAATACTGAGCGACACTGGTTTGGCCCGATTTTTGATAAATTCAGAAAAATCTCCAAAATACCCTAGCGTAGATCATATGATTCTAAGACATATGGTGAAAGTGGATTCTCAACATACAACTCCGTTTGTGAATTAAAATTGGAGATCCGATTATCAGTGTCGGTCGACACCGACTACGGAGATTTTCCAACATAGTCCAGAAAAATTCCAGAAAATCTTGAAAAATCTAAAATATGAGAAAATGATTTTTAATACTGAAATTAGCTCAATCAGACTACCAAGGGGGTCAAGTCAATTTTGTACGTCGTATCGAGTACTGATACTGTGATATGTACACCAGGGATCAGGGGTTACAATTCTACATTGATAGATCGTCAAAGGTGGGCTTTTAAGAAAACACGAAGTGTCGTGAGAGAACTAAGTACATTGAGATTAAGTATCATTTCTTTCATAATCGAAAGAGAAGGCGATTTTAGTATGTACATCTACAAGGTGTATGATAGCTACTGACGAAGCCCAACCCTTATGCAGAGTTATTTAGGGCTCGTGTCAGGGATTTTGGTCTGCATAAACGGTGATGTATTATGTATATTGTATAATACATTTGATTACTCTTTTCTGTCTAAGATATGATTTTGGTTTGACATTTAATGACATTATCTCATTTGTTGTATTTCTCTCGTACTGTCAATGCCATAGTTTTGAGATTAATAACGCACGTAGATGTAAGGTATGTTAAACAGGTTGAGACTAAATTTCTCACATGTATAGTCACCTTTTATGATGGAGAGCAGCGAGCAAAGATGGGACGCAAGCTATCATGATTTGTGCTAATAAGAGCTTGCAATTACGAGTTGTGCATCATCTCGGGGGTGTTTAGATTCATGGAAGTGAGAAAAAAATGAGAAGTGGAACTCATTTCTCACTTTCCTTGTTTGTTTTGAATCGAAAATGAAAATGAGAAAATCTTTTTTTCCTTTTCTCTTTTCCCTTTTACACTTATTTTTATATTATCATTTTTTTACTTTCAAGGTGTTACACTTAATCTTGTGGTCATGTAAATCTCACTTGTGATAAGTTGTAACTTAATGCATTAACTTAATGTCATATAAATCTCACTTGCAGTGCTAAAATATCACTTCAAAATAATATTTAATTTAATATTATTTTGTAGTCAAATTTGTGATCTGTTTTTTCCACTTTCACTTTCACATTACTAGCCAAATACCTAAAACACGATATACTTTTTCACTTATACTTTCACATTACAACCAAACACTGAAAAACTTATTTTCATAAATCTCAATTTTCCACGATACTTTCACATTTCTCGCTCCCACTTCTGACTTCCTATTTTCCTCCACTTCCATGAATCCAAACACGCGATGAGTTGAGCTCAGATTTGCATGGTGTTTTATAGAGGAGAGTGCTAGCACACACTTACGGGTGCAAACGGGTTGGAGTCGGGTCACGTTTATGTAATATTCCAACCCAACCCTTATAGTGAGTATCCAGCAAATATCGAATTTATGCCAAATTAGAATTCATATCTAAGTAATATGGTTATAAAGTTAAAATATCCGCATTCAAATTCATTCTCCAGGGGCCTGTTTGTTCGCGTAAAAACCCCACGTGGCAACCGTGTTCACCCTGATATTTTAACTCCAGCTCAGCAAATTTTGAATTGTTGTCTCGTTCGGCTTTTTTCAGAAAGGAGTAATAATTACGTGGGCCCTTACATTCCGCTGAGCTGGCCTCTCTCTCCTATTTCATCGCGCGCTGGCTTGAAACCTCCGCGATTTCTGGCATACGCGGGGCCTGTGTGTTCATTCACGCGTGAAACCTTCGCGTTTTGACCCTCTCACAGATTTCTTGCTTTTGTGTTTCGATTCAATCAGCCCCTATGAGAAAATAAATATAGATATAATGTTAACTACATCCACTTCATATCCGATTAGGCGTGGCAATTGGGTCAGGTCGGCTGACCCGGCCCGATTACTGCTCGACCCGTATAATAATCAGGTCGACCCGACCCGATTATTATACGGGTCAAAAATTCAGACCCAGACCCGACAACCTGACCTGATTATTATGCGGGTCAAAAATTCAGATCCAGACTCGACCTAGACTTAGTCTGGTCGACCCGATTCGATCCGTTTGACCCGATTATTAAACCTTAAATATAGTTATACTATCAAATTGTTTGGTGGTATAGTTGGTGATAGGTAATAAAAAGTGCATATTTATCAATACATTTACTATCACATTTTCATATTTATTCCTATAATTTTGCACATTTACTAATATTTTATTATTTATTGTGTGCAGGCCTTGAGTAATAAAAAATAAAGAAATAAAAGCCCAAAAGCCCCAACAAGCTCATGTCCAAGCCCAAGTGCAAAAGTACAATTAACAAATGTCAAAGTGGCAATTACAAAGTGCAAAAGTTGCAAATGCTAAAAAGAGGGAAGGGATAGACTTCTATTCAACCCTAAATGCTCGCAGGATGAGGATAAATAGAGTGCAAGGATGAAATTCGTTTTGGAAGAGATTTGGATTTAGGGTAACTTGCTTCTCAAGTTATCCCGAATTTTCAAATTGAAGAGTCGAGATGCCAGATCTAAACAGATAAGCCCAGATGGACGGACCAGAGGAGGCCACGCGCGAAAGCGCGTGGCCAGCAGGCAATACTTGGCCGCAGAAACGTGGCCAAAGCCGCGTTTCCGTGGCAATCCAGATGATTCTAGATACCGGCTTTCGTGGGAGAGTTGTATTGGGACTCTATGTCTTCCAGCTCCTATAAATACCCCTGCAGAGCAACAGAGAATGGCGTCCAGTGCAGTACAGAAATAAATCTAGGGTTTTTCTTAGGCTAGTTTGTAGATTAGGTTTTTTATTTTCTTTTTTTGTAATTTTTAATTTCTTTTTATAACTGAGAGGAGAGGATACTTTCATGGAGGAAGGAGATCAAACTTGTACTGAAGGTGACAATCGGTGTAAGTAATCTTTTCTTCTATTATTAATTGAATCAAATCTAAGTTATTTCTTTTTTCTATTCTTTGTGTTTCCCTCTTTTGTGTTTGTGGATCCATGTGAAACCAAGAGCTTCGAAGGTGCCTTCTCCTTGTAAGTGTCATTGATGGTTTATGAAGATGAACATCTACTTCCATGGTAGCGTAGCTCGCCCTTTTTATTTCGTAGTATAGATCGGGAGTAGGGAAGATCTCATATTTCATGCTTCGTTCGCCTTTAAAGAAAGGTACGTCATTGACACGGTTCCAAGGTAAGCAGACGCCGAAGAGGTAAGTAGGTTTTTTTTTTTAGTTTTCTTTCTTTTATTTTTAGTGTAAATCAAAATATTCCCAATCTTTTCACACTTCTTCTTTTTCATTGTAAATATCATATCACTTCTAGTTTTTCCATCTTCTTAATCTACCACTTTCTTTCTAACCTGACTTTAACAACTATTAATTCAAACACTTTAGAGAACTTACTAAACAAGCTCCATTGCTAGTCCCTCCCTGTGGATCACGACCCGCATAGCCACTTGCTATAGTGGTAGTATTGAGCACCTTGCACTATTGTTTTAAATTCTGAAATTCTGTATTTTGTGTGCAGGCAAAACCTCAATCAAAATTTTGGTGCCGTTACCGGGGAGGGACGGTAAGTTTCTCTCTAAAAAAACTAATTATTGATTTATTTATTCTTTTTGTTTGCAGGATCGGAGAACAGGAAAAATAACAGCAGAAAAGGACATACAGCAACTCTGAGCCTCTGCCCTCGAAGGCAGAGTAACAGGGCCTACTACAGAGCCGCGGCTCCGCGGCAAAAGCCGCGTTTCTGCGGCCTGAGTAGTTCACTACTCACTCTGTTTTCTACAGGTTGCTGCAAATTACAATATTTGTTTACTGCTCTGTTAACATTTCTCTGTGATCACCCTGCACATTGCTAATTAATTAACAGTAACCTGTTTGTTGAAAAAAATAAAAAAAATTAGACTCTTGCATATAGGCACGTGTCTATTTAATTTTTAATTTCTGTTGAAGAGTGCTGGAGACAAGGTACGTTCGCATTGCATATAGACTAGGAAGCACCCTTGGCTGATTTACTGCTTTTGAGTGAATATTTGTCATTGCTTTACACGTGCACCAAATTGACTTAAGGGCTTGTCCTATAAATAAGATAAGGTGGGAAAGTCATTACCCTTCCTTGGCCCACAAATCATCTCCGTTGCACTCACAACCCTAACCCTAAATAAAAATTGACTAGACGTTGGCCCTAGGGACATCTCGGACTCAATTAGGAGATTATCCTAAGGGGAAACGGTGTTGGAATTTGACTCTTACCAAATTAGTGTCTAGGAAGGAGATTGAGGGCCGAAAGCCCGAAGATTGGTGGTTATTTAATTAAGGAACGTCTTTGACGGAAAACCTCCCACCAATCTTGCCCTGACCTGGCTGATTAACTTGTGGTCAAAGTCTGCATTATACCTCCCGTGGACAGTCTAACCAGTTAGGAGTCGTCTAGGTCATAGGTCTACCCTAACTTAGTTTAGAATTTTTTTTTATTTGTTTGTTTTTTGTTATTATTGTGTGATATGGCTTATAACAACAATTTTTTTAATTTTAATATTAATCCATATTACACATCAACCTCTTTTTCGGATATTACCAACCAGGCATATCATAACTTTAACCAACTTAGTGTGCCAGATTGGTCTTATCCGAATCATTACATGCCCCAGTCTCAATACTATGAACAAGACTGGAATAATCATCACTACTCTTCACAGAGTCAATGGGGATACAACGCCCCTGAGCCATATTGTCAACCACCTGTTCAACCATTATCTTCATATACATCTTTTACCACATCACCAATGTTTCAGTCCTCCAATGATCCATTCGATGGGTTAGAAGAAAAAGTGGATCGTTTGCAAGATATAATGAATGATCAAATTTCTAGACTTTCAAACATTCTTGAACTAACCAACCAAGTTGATAGGAACCAAGAATCATTCTGTCTAGAAGATCTTGATCAAAATTCAATTTCATCACATCAATATGAACTTGATCAATCCCAATTCTTGGACAAATTGGCTAGTTTTAATTTCAATGAGATTGAATTAGATTGTGAATGTGAACCCGATTCCCAACTTTGCGATTCAGTTTCCATCTTCGAATCTATGTTGACTCCGGTATTCTTACCCAATTTGGACCAATTTTCTGAGCCAACATTTATTCCCGTACCCATAGATCATGAAATTGAATCACCCATTTTTGATGATCATCATATTGAACTTGACCAATTTCATACTTTTGAAAGTCCCATTGACAAATTGGCAAGTTCTCATTTTTATGACATTGAGCTCAATGAGAAATGTGACCTAGATTCTCAAATCTGTGATCAAGTTTAAATTCCCGAATCACTATTGACTCCTGTTTTGTCACCCGACTTAGGTAATATTTTAGAGTCAGTTTTGATTCCCACACCTATCATTCCTAAACTTGAATCACCAATATTGAGTCATATTCCGTTGTTGGAAAATAAATGTGGACTTGAGTTTCAACTTCTTGACTTGGACACACTTATTGAACCAAGCTCGACTCCTGAACCCTTACTTGATTTAAGTTTCTTTCCTGAGTCGGTATTCGTTCCCGTACTTCTGACGTCCAAGTCAATCATTCCATCTTTTCACACTCCATTTTGGGACAAGGCGGTTGACACAATTGACTCTGAAAATAATTATGAAATTTGGAAATTTGATGGGGTGGAATTTTTAAAAAATGATCATCCATACATTTTAGTGGGTTATACAAGAGAGATTTCTGGTGGGTTCCTCCGAATTCCACAAAAAGTAGATTGGGCCGCATTCTGTGGACCAATTAGACCATCACCGGAACCACCACTTTAAGGTAATATTTTCCTTCCCTTTCTTCTTTTTCATGCATACATGCATTCATTCATACATTGAGGACAATGCATGAGATAAGTGAGGGGGAGGGTTTACTAACATACTAACATAGGTAGATACTAAAAATAAAAAATTAAAAAAAAATTAAAAAAAAGGGGACAATACTTTGACTTATCTTTTGAAAGAAATCTAAGTTAGTCTTAAAAATTAGGAAAATCATGATTAGGATTTCTAAAAACTTGGTCAAAATAAATAAATTGTTGAATTTTTAGGTATAGGAGAAAAAATTGAATAAGTAATTAGTCTTCATTTTTTACCTTAATGAAATGTGCATACCTAATACATTTACATATCTAGGATTCTAAGACAAAGACTCTTGTGCCTTAAAAAAAAATTAATTAAAAAATATATATATATATAATTTAAAAAAAAATTTACTGATTAAGCTGGATACATGTGCCTCAAGAAGCATAAGTATTCACGCCTAAAGGTGATTGTATAAATAAAAACCTTAGTTTTGTGGCCTAGTTCACTCGAATCCTTAAGTCCGTGGGGTGTTTTCTCACCCAATGCCCTAAAACCGATCGGTTTGGGAGCCACCGACTTTAAGTTCGCTACATGGGTGGATTAGAAAGCCTAAGGAAACTAAGAAAAATTACTTATATATGTACTAACACATCTAATAGTCAATTAGTTAGGTATGAGGGCCTCAAGAAGCCTTGATACTTACACGAAAGAAAATTAGATGAGTTAAACATATTAAAAAAAAAGAAAGAAAATAATAACAAAGAGGCATGAGAGTCCAAGTGAAGGAATTCCTAGTAAAGATTCACAAGGATGCATATGACTTTTGGTAACGAAAAAGACTATACAAAATTCAATTTTGATCCTTACCTAAAATGGATAACAATTTACTATATAAAGACTAAGTTTAAGAATGAATAAAAATGATAATCCTAAAAACTTATAGATTACTTAGTCTCTTCAAACATATTTCAAATATTTTTCTTTTTATGGATTTTGTGGGTGTAATCCGCTGAAAACCCTCACGAGACAACACTCGTCCTCTAGGGTAACCTAGAGGTTTAACGGCTTGTTGCACGTGCTAAGTGCAACCGTGATTCCTACGAAAGTGAGTTAGCTAGATTAGTTTTTCTTTTTCTTTTTGATTTTTACTCGAGGACGAGCAAAAAGATAAGTGTGGGGTGTGATAGGTAGTAAAAAGTGCATATTTATCAATACATTTACTATCACATTTTCATATTTATTCCTATAATTTTACACATTTACTAATATTTTATTATTTATTGTGTGCAGGCCTTGAGTAATAAAAAATAAAGAAATAAAAGCCCAAAAGAAGCCCAACAAGTCCATGTCCAAGCCCAAGTGCAAAAATGCAATTAACAAATGTCAAAGTGGCAATTACAAAGTGCAAAAGTTGCAAATACTAAAAGATGAAAGGGATAGACTTCTATTCAACCCTAAATGCTCGCAAGATGAGGATAAATAGAGTGCAAGGATGAAATTCGTTTTGGAAGAGATTTGAATTTAGGATAACTTGCTTCCCAAGTTATCCCGAATTTTCAAATTGAAGAGTCGAGATGCCAGATCTAAACAGATAAGCCCAGATGGACGGACCAGAGGAGGCCACGCGCGAAAGCGCGTGGCCAGCAGGCAATACTTGGCCGCGGAAACGCGGCCAAAGCCGCGTTTCCGCGGCAATCCAGATGATTCTAGATACCGGCTTTCGTGGGAGAGTTGTATTGGGACTCTATGTCTTCCAGCTCCTATAAATACCCCTGCAGAGCAACAGAGAACGGCGTCCAGTGCAGTACAGAAACAAATCTAGGGTTTTTCTCAGGCTAGTTTGTAGATTAGGTTTTTTATTTTTTATTTTTTTGTAATTTTTAATTTCTTTTTATAACTGAGAGGAGAGGATACTTTCATGGAGGAAGGAGATCAAACTTGTACTGAAGGTGACAATCGGTGTAAGTAATCTTTTCTTCTATTGTTAATTGAATCAAATCTAAGTTATTTCTTTTTTCTATTCTCTGTGTTTCCCTCTTTTGTGTTTGTGGATCCATGTGAAACCAAGAGCTTCGAAGGTGCCTTCTCCTTGTAAGTGCCGTTGATGGTTTATGAAGATGAACATCTACTTCCATGGTAGCGTAGCTCGCCCTTTTTATTTCGTAGTATAGATCGGGAGTAGGGAAGATCTCATATTTCATGTTTCGTTCGCCTTCAAAGAAAGGTACGTCATTGACACGGTTCCAAGGTATGCAGACGCCGAAGAGATAAGTAGGTTTTTTTTTTAGTTTTCTTTCTTTTATTTTTAGTGTAAATCACAATATTCCCAATCTTTTCACACTTCTTCTTTTTCATTGTAAATATCATATCACTTCTAGTTTTTTCATCTTCTTAATCTGCCACTTTCTTTCTAACCTGACTTTAACAACTATTAATTCAAACACTTTAGAGAACTTACTAAACAAGCTTCCATCGCTAGTCCCTCCCTGTGGATCACGACCCGCATAGCCACTTGCTATAGCGGTAGTATTGAGCACCCTGCACTATTGTTTTAAATTCTGAAATTCTGTATTTTGTGTGCAGGCAAAACCTCAATCAGTTGGTTATCACACTAAACTTACACACTAGAGGTTACGGATTCGAAATTAAGCTCACACATATTTCTTGACTATTTAATTTAGGAGAGGGGGAGGCGAGGTCGGTGGCGGAGGAGATCTATGGGAGGAGACTGAGGAGGAGAGAAAATATTGAGTTTGGCGGGTCAAGCGGATCTGGCGTGTTTGGGTCGACCCGACCCATTTAATAATCGGGTCAGACGGGTCGACCCTATTACGACCCAAACCCGATTAGCCCAAACCCAGACCCGCTAACTCTGGGTCGGGTCTGATGGGTCGCGACTCGTTTGCCACCCTATATCCGAACTAAATGCACCCGGCCACTCAATCCGCTTCGGTGATGGAAAATCTCGTTCTGTTCTCAAACCATTCTTTACCTTTTCTATCTCTCTTGCTTGCTCATCCATTCACATCTAATTTGAGCTGGCGTGAGTGTTAAATAGCCTTGATCGAAATCAAAAGTTTGCACGCTTTCTGACCTGATCTCGTCTTTTTATATATGTTCAAAACTTATTCAATTTGATAAAAAAGCATGAATTAGGATAAACAAATTAAAGTTGAGCTTTGACTATTACTGATTGTATTTGAAGTGTAAATACTATCACTTTAAATTTAAAAATGGACAATTCAATGGATTTTATTGTTAGATGTTATTTATTTAGAAAGTAAACTTTAAAACGTTGACGTGTTTTACTCATGAATTTAGTGTTAGAAAAATCAACAATTTAAAGTCAACATTACATTGAATAATTTATTGTTGGAATCTAAGCAACAGAGCACAGCCGCACACTAGAGAATAGTTGCCAATTACACGAACAAGCAAATAAAGAGAAGAAAGCGAGAACACACAAATTAACGAAATTCGACAATTGCCTACGTCCTCATGACAGAAAGGGAGAAAGATCTTATTAATCAGTGAATTACAAGATACAATAGTTGGGGACAATACTTCTCTTTATATAGCTAGATAATTCTTAAAGAAAAAGAAACCAATGGATCTGAATTCAGATAAGAAACGAACCCATAATCATATTAGGAAACCCAGAACACGCGTCCCAATCGACCAGTTCTTGGCCACGGTTAACCTAATGATCGACTGCTGGCAAATACATAGAGAGCCAATTCTTTGTTTAAATCTGGCATCTCAGATAGAATAGTCACCAACTCAATTTGCTGCCGCTGCTTTCTTTGGGCGGTCGACCGAGCTGTCGACCATAACTTCCTTGTGCACGTGACCGTAACTTTCTTGTGCACGTTTTATGCATGACCGGTTAACTGACCTTCTGTCTTCGGCTGCATCTGCTCTTCTACCATACTCCGCTGAACTCCGATCTCTGCGCTATCTTCAATGAGTTAAAAACTCTGCTGAAAAGATTTTACAATCTCTCCCTACATTTATTTCCTTTAGATGCATAAGTATAACATGTAGAAATTTCTCAAAATTTGATTTTTAGATAGTTAATGCATATTAAATCACAGTTAGCGGTGCGAATTTTCTACTAGGGTTTCTCATTTTCAAAAGTGATAGTCTTTGCACCCCAAATACCACCGATAGTGACGCTCAACTCAATTATGTCCAACACGATTGAAATAAGCTTATATAGATTATGTCAATGAAGAAAATAGATGATTTAACTAGAATTTGGCAAACTAATATTTTTAGATACTTATTTGGTTACTGGGTGTTGAGTTTTGGTTCCTTTAAAGTCCGTCCTATAGGAAATCGGATCGAATACCTACCATACCAAAGTAGGGAGGGCAATGGTTCAGACAAACCATAAATTGAGCTGAACCGACTGGTTCGATTCGGTGCGGTTTGAAAGGATATTCGGTTCGGTTCGGTTCGATTTCCAAATTTTTTGATTTTAGTAAATCGAATCGAACCGATCCCCCCTCAGTCTCTCTTCCTCTCTCTCAGAACCGATCCAAATTTTCCTCTCCCCCCCCGGCGCTCCCAGCCCCCTCCCCCCTCCCCCTCGCGCTTGCCTACATGAAACCAACAATGAGCAACGGCAACAGGGGAGAGCAACGGCAAGGAGCTCTCAGTCTCTCGGCTCTCTCGGCTCTCTCTCTCAATCTCTTTTCCATTCGGTCTGAAACTGAAATCAAACTGAACTTTTCGGCTCGATATGGTGCGACGGCGGCAACAACTTTGATGCAGTGCAATGTTGATTTTTTCAGGAAAAAAACCACAACGCACCGCCCCCATGCCAAAGTACCAATAAACTATCCGACACAAACCCGAAAATTCTTTTCAGTTCCAGGTCGGGTTATTGGGGTTATTAGGCCCATCGCGGCCCATAAAATTTTACCCCATTATTTATGCGGGTATCCGAGGAAAAAGCAATTCCGTGGCTTGCACGTTTCTTAGGCTCCAAGACTCTTAAATATACAGCACCCAAAATTCCATCAAATATTTTCCCCATCCTTTTTGAGAACTCTCCGACGGTGACCCGAAACCCTAACCGCAATCTCTCTCTATCTATTTAATCTATTTGTGGTCCGAAACCCTAGAAAATCGCCATGGGCAAGTTCGATCCGAGGTCCCAGGAGCAGGATGGAGCGAGCCCTGGGTGAGATTTCTTGTTTTCTTGCCGTTTTATTTTTTCTCGTTATTCACTTTAATTTTGAAGGAAAAATTTTCGGTTAGCTTTTTCTTATTTCGATGTTTGTTCATCTTTCAGGAAAATTTTCGTCGGAGGACTCCCAAGAGACACCACGTTGAGTCAGTATTTTTTATCTTTTCACGTTTCTTTTCCTTTTTTTGGGAGATTTAGTGTTTTTCTTTGTTATAGTCTGTTTCTTGGTTTTCTTTCTGTTCTTTGATTTTTACTTCCTAGATCTAGGCATTGATCTCTGATTATCGCATCTCCGGTGCTTTGTAGTGTCTGATTTATGATTTGAAACTTCAAAGTTGTTTTCTTGTCTTCCACTGATTCCTGTGGATCACAGTGTTTTAATTTTGTTTATTAGAAGTCTTTTAGCCTATTTGACATGAGAAATTTATGTATTATTTGTCCAATCTAGGCATTGAGATTTTTTTGGATGTGTTTTATATGTAGCATTGATGGGACTATTGTAGCTTACGTAGTCTTGTACAATTGATGCTTGAATTCTTGGTCAATGTTTGTTTGATAATATCTTCACTAAGTTAAATCTCTGAATTTGATATTTCTGTATGAAGTCAGGGTTTCTTAGGTTTATGCGTATATGTTTTTAAATTTGTGTTTTACTCACATGGACTTGATTCATTGGGTCATTGGGAATTATATATATACACATATATATGTATGCACATATATATGTATGCGCGCACACACACACATATAGAGAGAGAGACTTCTGTGATTTGAGCCCGAATCCTTTCAACTCAAATACAACCCTCTGACATTCGAATACAAAATTCACTTAGTTGAAGTTGATCTATATTATTTTAAGTATTTACAAATAAAAAATCATCAAGCGTTTTGAATATTTTTTACCCATCCATCAAGCGTGAGTTGGTTAGATCTATGTCTTTAGACATACAAATTCTCGATCCGGCCATTTGATTATGATCTAAATATTTAAAAACTCTTACAAATTAATTTTGTTAGATTTCGAATGTTCTACACCGTTAACCTAATCAACTCACTATTTAGGCCGTCCGTTTTTTCTCTACTTGATGCGTGGGCAAAAAGTATTCAAAACACTTGATTTTTGGTTTATAGATATTTGAAATAATATAAATTTAACTTCAACGGAATAGATCTTGTATTCGAATGTCGGAGGGTTGTATTTGAGTTGGAAGGATTCGACCTCAAATCCTTTTGGAAGGAGTCGAAGGACACAAGTCTATCTCTCAATATATATATATATATATATATATATATATATATATATATATATATATATATATATATATATATATATATATATATATATTGAGTTTTACAACATGTTTGATTAGGTTTATTTTTTCCATGTATTATTGTTATGTTTTAATTTTGTTTCTTAGTGATTGTGGCATTCAATTTAACTATTTAAGTTTGCAGCTTATGCTAATAAGTTTTAATTTTGAATTTATTGCTTTCTCCCAGTTAATATAACATATTTCTTTTTCATTTTTTGGAATTAGAACCTTACTTTGAATATAGAAAATATAGTTTTTTTTAAAAATATTCTTTTTTTTTTGTTTATGAGCTTTGTTCTTTAATTAATGTACATCATAATGTAAAGGTTTTTCTGAGTGACATTTGTAGAAGCTTTGGACAAAAGACGAGTTTTAAGGTAACTTTTTTTATATATATAATTCAAAATAGCTACAGGGTGAATCTTTCATGCACCTCCAGGATTCAGACTCTTAACCTTTTATTCACAATTCCTCTTTATTCTGAGTGAATGCTTCTCCCTTGGGAAATTTAATAAATTCACACAGAAGATTGGCGTTTATTTTGTTAATTTGATCTACAAGTTGGAGAAGTTTATTTTTATGAAATAATTGGTTACCAGAAAACAACAATTATTTTAACGAATAAACAAGTGTGAGAAAATGCAGGTACTTAGTGAAATATTAGGTAGAAAGTTTATACTGAGAGCTAGAATGTGGGATGTACTGATTTATTGGTTATGGAATGATATGAAAGAGACTTATTGTCATTTTTGTCTTCTTATTTTTCCTTTTCTGTTGTTTAGTGTTCTTACAATTTCTTCAAACTGAGAAACCATGTGCATGTTGGATTCAGAGGAGTTACTCTCCAAACAGCATGTAGCTCTGTGTCATAAGGGCAAAGGTGCAGGCGCCATTTTGGATTTTTTGTAGATCACCCTCTTTCTCCTAAAAGAAAGTGGTGTGTGTGTCTGTGCTGTGTCCTCTTTATAACTTCATCTTTTAGGAGGAGTTGAAATCTCCTCTTAACCCCTGAACTGCATTGACCTGGACAGCTCCCCTCTTCATACAATTTGTAGACTCTAAATGTAATTATCATAAAGTCATTTGAAAGTCTTAATGTCATTCTTAAACACAACAACACCCCTTTTAAAAACTTTGAAGCAGTGTTTGTAGCTTTCTAAAAATAGTTTGTTTGTGGCATTCTTACTCATATATCTTATTCATGCAATGAGATTTGGTTTATCATTTTGGCGATTAACTCTTCCCACAAAAAGTGTTTTTGCCATAGACTTACTATTTCCCATAAGATATATTTTTTTAGTTTTGTATTATTAATCAGTGCATTACTATTTTTAGTTTTGTAAATTAACTGTCTTATTTGAAATTGTTACTTGTGGAATACCAGATGCATTTAAGGAGCACTTTGAGAAGTATGGTGAGATAATAGATTCTGTAATAATGAAAGATAAACACACATCTCAGCCAAGGGGTTTTGGTTTCATCACATATGCTGATCCTTCTGTTGTGGATAAAGTAATTCAGGATACCCATGTTTTTAACAATAAAACGGTAAGTCTCTTTCGAATACCTTTAAATTTTTATTGTGTCAATGGTCTAATTTAATTTTATGATAATTCTGTCAGTTGCAATGAGTTATTTTATGATGATTCTGTCAGTTGCAGCGAGTTATAACTCATGTCATAGTTTATTTTTAGTTCATTTAGTTTACATTTAATAGTGTATATGCTAAGATTGTGATCTCTTATGTAATTTCAATTTTGAAATTTTTTAACCATAATATTATTCTACAGCTGATATATATATCTTTGAGATTTATTTGCTAAACGATTGTAATTCCCTGGGTATTATGTGCTCTATATGCTAGCTGATGTTCTGCAACTATTGAAGTTATCTATTATTTTGTTTTGCAGTTGGTGCCATTTGTTTCCTTACCCCTTCTTAATCTGTATATTTATTACATTGGCAGTTGCCATGAACTCGATTTGAGGTGCAAACTACATTAGCAATTTGAAACATATTTCTAAGATCTAGTTCTGTGTTGTTTATTTAGGATCTATTTGGTTGTCGTAATTGTCCGTAATTCGTAAGCCGTAATAGGTAAACTCTTTTACGGTTGTAAATGAGTTACATGCATGTAAGTTTTACGGTGTTTGGTTGGTAATGTGAAGTTGTAAGTGGAAAAGTGTATTGTGTTTTACGGTGTTAGGTTGTCGTAATGTGTAAGTCGTAAGTGAAAAAGTTGACCACAAAATTAACTATTTGGTGATTTAAAAATTTTAAATATTGCAAATAAATATTAAAAATACTAAATATTAAAAAATATTAATATAAAAAATAATACAAATTTGCATGACCACAAAATTAACTGTAGTTGGTTTGTAAGTGAGTGGTAATTGAGATGTGTAAGTGTTTTACGAATTACGGCCCAAACAAACACCATAGTTGTAGTCGGGTTGTAAGTCATTTACGAATTACTGTCTTTTACAGTTTTACGCGAAACAAACAATCCCTTAGATGACATCAAAGAGGACCAAAAATGCTTTTACTTTTTTTTTAAAAAAAATTGAATTTATGTGTTTAATGAACATTAGAACAAATAACCAGCGAAACAGGTGTCTATTTATCATTTATTTGAAAATTTACCCATAAAGGAAAAAAAAAAATCTATGGCTCATGTATATTGCTGCAGAGCTTTAGTTGACAGTGCTACGCGTTATGTTCTAGCACTTTCTGTTAGAGCTATCATACGTTTGTATGGTTATACTGCTGCTTTTTATGTCCAAAACCTCTTCTGCATTCAGAATTATTCCCTGTGACAATAGGACAGGCTACCTGTCTCCCAGTTGGCCTTCAGTGTGTTCTGGATAGCCCCTGTGTTGCCATAGTCCTGGATATGTTTTTTTTGGCACATACCCTAAGAGTTGGTTTCACATTGAAACTGGCCTTGTGTATTCCCAATTTAATTTTCTGCTCCAAAACTGGCCTCATTTATGAGAAAAGCCAGATGATGACTACGGAATCAGAGTTAATCTGAGTGAACTGCACAAAGTGCACTTTTGTTTATCAAACTTAATCATGTTTCCTGAGATTTCAAGCACCTGCTTTTGTATTGTGTATGAAGCAGTTCTCAAGGAAACTGAACTTGCATTTCTCGACGATCTTTAATGTCTTGCTGGGGTGACAATATTTGACTTTGCCCACAAACCTGAGCAACCAACAACCAAAATTGTTGAGGAGTTGTCACCTTCATCTTACATCAGTTGGCCATGAATAAAGCTCTTTTGACCTACCTGCTCTCCGACTATTAACTACTACCAGGCAAATTTTATGTAGGAATGCCTTCCTATATATTATTATCACCTCTGGTACTTTTAGGAATTTGTTAGGCTGTGCGGATGGTGCTTATATATCTTAATATGTTCTTCAACTACCCAAAAAGACAAGGAAGGTTTTTTGTAAAAACAAAATCCAACCTGATCCATTATCACTAGTTTTTTTTTCTATATTTGATTACACTTTTGCAGTTTTCATTCTTCTATTTTTAGTCTTAAAAAATGATTCTTGTATTTTGACATGGGTTTGCTTGTGACACTTATTCTGAACATACATGGAAGCTGGTTGATTCCGTTGGTATTAAAATTTGAAATGTTTGTTATTTGTTGTAATTTGTAGGTTGAAATCAAAAGAACCATCCCAAAAGGCTCTGTGCAATCCAAGGATTTCAAAACAAAGAAGATTTTTGTTGGCGGGATCCCACCAATAGTGACTGAAGGTATGATACTTCAAATTTGCAAAGATTTAACATTTTCTCATGTGGAATCTGTATATATTATTGCTTGTAGACGCTTATTCATTGTTTTTGGGAATTTCAAATTGACTAGACGAGTTTAAGAAATTCTTCTCAAAGTATGGTGAAGTGGTGGATCATGAGATTATCCGTGATCATTCTACCAATCGACCTCGAGGCTTTGGTTTCATAGTTTTTGACTCTGAACAAGTGGTGGAGGATCTTTTATCACAGGGTAATATGATTGATCTGGCTGGCTCTCAGGTTAGTGATGTGCATTATCTCCAAAAGGAATTTTGCGACAATTTTTTTGGATTGGTTTCTTCTTACAACTCATCTTATATTCTGGTTTTGCATTTCCTGTGCATCAGGACAGAGCTCAAAGCAGTAGCACGAATATAATTTTTTTGATCTACTTATATGGATCAAGATTCTTAAACTATTAAAAGCTTAAGTTGCCATAATTTCTATAGATTTTTCTTATTGCGGAGGCTTACTAGTTCGTTTTCTGTTCAGAGGAATCAGGTTAATGTTGTTGCTTTCTTGTAGGTGGAGATCAAGAAGGCAGAACCAAAGAAAGCCTCAAACCCACCGCCTCCCGCATTTGGTAGTCAATCTAGGGCTCGTTCTTTCAGTGATGGCCTTGGTGGATTTGGCAACTCTAGCGGGTTTGGCAGTAGTGAGTTTGACCCTCATTATAGGACTCTTGGTTTTGGCGGTAGGCTTGGTAGTGCGTATGGTGGTTATGGTGGTACTGGTGAATTTGGTGGTGGATATGGTGGTTTTGGTGGTTACCGGGGAGAGACGTCCCTTGGTTACTCTAGTCGCTTTGGATCGTATGTTGGAGGTTATGGCATGGGGTATGGTGGAGGTAACTTTGGCGGTTATGGACATGGTGAGGATGGCTTTGGTGGTTCTACCTTTGGTGGTAGTTATGAAACTGGACCTGGTGGTAGCTATGGGTCTGGTGGAAGCTATGGTTCTGCTGGACATTACGGTAATAGGGGAGGCTATGGTAGTGGTGCTTCTGGTCGATATCATCCGTATGCAAGGTAGGAAGGAGCTGGAACTTAATTTCAGCTTTTAAGCTTTCTTCTAGATGTTTTAACCAGGATGTCTCTCTAGAAACTGCAAGGTTCTGCGTGGTTCGCTAGGGCCACCTTCTAGTACGCATGTTGGAGGAAGTCTTTGAAAGCTATCAGTTGATAAACTGCTGGATAAACTGGTGACTAGTTTTTCTGTTGGATCGATGTTGATTAGCAAGCAGAAGAAGACTATGTTGGAGATTCTATGTGATTATAACTACTTGTAGCCTTAGATTTTATGTTAGCTTTGTGTAGAACAGTCTCTCCATCATTAGACTGGAGACTACTTTTATTTAGTTTGGTTTGTGGAAACCTATGACATCTTTAGTTCGGACTTCTATGGTAGTTTGGTTTGTAGAATTTTATGTCTGTTTTAGAGATTAGATCGAATGTTTTCTTTCTTATTTTAACCTTATTTTTAATTATGCACAACATGGGCCTGCTGGAGAGGATTATTTTTATAGCTTTCTCTGCTTTTAGTTGCACATATTATGCTGTAATAGCATGATTGTGTACCTGTTCTGCTGTCTTTTTGTTCTTCTCCTTTTGATACTTCTTTTTAGCCCCCTTGTGATTCCCATACCTGGCTTAGGAGATACGGCTTAGACAGTTTTCATACTTATTGAGGGTTTAAAAATTATAGTTGGTTTTTAAGTCATGAGCTTTCTCTATGTTCCTTTTTGTTCGATAGTATAAATTCCTCTTACCGTCTAGCATGTTTTCCTAGTGATTGTCAAGTCTAAAGTAGCATCACTCCATAATATTGGGTCCTTGTAGGCTCAGCTGTTTGAAATTGACTGAGTGATTGGTTGCCCAGGTTGCAATTTTGGCTGCTCGATTAATTGCTCAGCTATTTGCTCAGCTGCAACTGGCTGATTTCTGGGCCTAGGTTAGCAATCAAGTTCCAAACATATGTTTTGGTCAAGTTATATTGAAATTGGGGCTTGCGAACGCATTTGTTGATGAATAGAGTTTCTGAAAACCGATTCTGGAGACAGATTTGTAGGGGTACTCTCAATTTTTATTAGTGTGGCTCTGAAATGCCATATGGGAAGCTAATTCCCGTTGCTAAACTAGGGCTTAATTGTCTCGTCTGGATGGGAACCATGTTGCCAGTGAAGCCTGACAATTTACAGTGATTCCACTATACTATATTTGACCTGCTAGGTAGTTTTATATTTGGACTCAACTAACCCGTTTTAAGATGGTGATTTACCTAATTGTTTCCTCGCTAAGTTGTGCAGTGTTGTGTTTTTCTGTGTAGTCAAGATTGGAAACTATTTTTGGCATATATGATATGGGTTCACCATTGTGCTGGTTCTGTGGAATTTGTGGAGTTTTGGTTAAGCTACCAAATCGTATGTGAGATTAGCTTGTAAGCAGTGTCTGGTAGCGTGGACGAGCTTTGGCAGCTGCTTTTAGTGAAAGCTGTAATGCTAATGGTTATGTTATGATTTCACCATTCTGGGATGCACTTGTAATTCCAGTCAATGTGTGAGCATGTAAATGATACTCAAACTATTGTAACCGCATCAAATCTGCAATAAAGTTGTTTATTAAACATTACTTTTTGTCTTCCATTGTACTGGCTTGATGATTTTTTTTTTCTTTGCATTTTTTTTTAAAAGCTTTCAGTTAGCTGTCATTAAGAGAACACAAAACGATGAATGATAGATGATTATACTTCAATATTCTGGAGTGAGTTATAGCACGAGGCTTAGCATAGGCTACAGCCTCTTAAACCCAGTGGGAACTTCACTATATTTCACCTCTGAATTTGTTTGATCCTAATTTGTTCTGTAGATTATGGAAATGATTGAATTTATTAACAGGACGAGGACCGGATGCTATATGGTTATGCTGACTTTGTGTGCTAGTTTTCCCAATGTGCGTGGGGTCTGATTTTGTTTGTTTTGCTATGGTTTCTTAACATACTGTTCAACCTGTTTGGTTAAGGGTGGAAGTGAGGAAGTGAGGAATTGAGGAAGTAGTAATAATTTCCTTTGGAACTTGGGAATTGGTTAGTAATTTTTCCGGTGTTTGGATGTTGTTGGGAAGTGTGGTTTGGAAATATTTTGTCTTTTTCGGTGTTTGGATGGTAATGTAAAAGTGGAAGTGGAAAAGTTGATCACAAAGTTGACCGTAAAATAATATTAAAATAAAAATTAATTAAGAAAAATAAAAAATAGACTGTAATTAGAATGCAAGTGAGATTTACATGGTTAAAAAATTAACTGTTTTGTGCTACAATTTATTACAAATGAGATTTACATGATCACAAAATTAACTGTAGCACTCTGAAAGTGAAGAAATGGTTGTGTAAAAGAGAAAAGATAAAAGGAAAAGAGGTTTTCTTATTTTCCTTTTTCGGTGTTTGGATAGATAGGGAAGTGAGCAATTATAGTTCCTTATTTCCTTACTTCCACCCACTTCCTTGCAACCAAACAGCCCCCATGGAAACGAGTTATTTTAACTCACTGTTTGGTCTCCTTTAAGTTACTGTTTGGTCTCCTTTAACTTACAAGTGTAGTTCTTTGGTTATCAGTATATGTATCTCACTCAAAGAGTGGGTAAGTTATCAACTTCAACCCGAGGCAGTGGGGTTCCTACCCCCCACCAAGGAACACCATATGTGGTGTTTGATTGCAGTGACAAATACATCAACATAACCATGAAAGCTACCCCTGCGTCTAAGCCGATAATATGTACTTTCCATACACCACGAAGTTGAAGAATATCTCAACGATGAACCACATCGTGTAGTTCGCGGCCCTAGCTGGAGGCATGGCTCTCGCGGACCCTAGGATGATCGGCATGTTGATTGAGCTTGATCCACTTCTTTCTCGCGATGAGATCCACACTGGGATCGGGGCCAAGAAGCCGACAAGGAAGTAGTTCATCGACTCGTAGAGGCCAACTTTATGGAACATTCTGAGGGGACCGACAACGCTCCATGTAATGGACACGCTGTAAGTGATCGAAACCGGGGCATGTCCCCGGATCCCTCCGGCAACTTGTCCATGTCGCATGTGTTCTCCATGGACTTTAGGAGCCACAAAGCAGTGCCGAGGGTGATGGAAGAGGCAATAGCTGTTCCGTGAGGCAATAGCTGTTCCGACTAGCTGCAAGGCTTGCAGTTATGCATAGTGAAGAGACTAAGCAAGCTTGAACGAAGGGAATAAAATGCACGCATGATGCATATAATATATATACTGCACCTGAACAAGGAACATAGACTTGGGTGGCCGAGCTTGAAATCTTGAAGGAAGGTGAGAGCTTGAAACATGCTCACATTCCCATATTTCTGGAAGGCCACATTTGCAAGGGGCCTCCCTGGGTAATGGGGCCCATGATCAACTCTTTGATTACACCCAGCCCTGGTGGCTGAAGTCACAACTTGCACTAGCAAAGTTAGCTTCTGGCCTGTTTGGTTGACGGTGAAAGTGAGGAAGTAAGGAAGTGAGGAATTGGTAATAGTTCTCTTTGGAACTTGGGAATTGGTTAGTAATTTTTCCGGTGTTTGGATGTTGTTAGGAAGTGTGATTTGGAAAATGTTATGTCTTTTCCGGTGTTTGGATGGTAACGTGAAAGTGAAAGTGGAAAAGTTGACCACAAAGTTGACCGCAAAATAATATTAAAATAAAAATTAATTAAGAAAAAATAAAATAGACTGTAATTAGAATGCAAGTGAGATTTACATGATCAAAAAATTAACTGTTTTGTGCTACAACTTATTATAAATGAGATTTACATGACCACAAAATTAACTGTAGCACTTTGGAAGCGAGGAAATGGTTGTGTAAAGAGAGAAGGAAAAGGAGTTTTTCTTATTTTCCTTTTTCGGTGTTTGGATAGATAGGAAGTAAGCAATTATACTTCCTCATTTCCTTACTTCCGCCCACTTCCTTGCATCCAAACACCCAGGATCGGTGAAAATTATTAGTTAACTTGCATGATTTGTTGTAGCTGTGATGATGCCAGTGGGGAGAGTGAAGAGAGAGGCCATGACAGCTGCAAGTACTACTCCCCAGCAAGGGAGCTGTAACTGTTCACCGAATCTTTCACGGGTGAAGATGGCAAGTCCGATCATTGAGAGCAAGATCAGTTGGAACCATTATTCCGGGACTGATTCATATATTCTTCAACAGTGTCGCCGACCTCATTTCTGAATGCTGCGTTTGGTTGCCACCATGCATCATCATAATGTTCTTTCTCCGTGGAGTTAAAGAAGTTGTGAGCATTCACAGATGAATGGGGAGAAATTAAGTTACCTTCCATGGAAAAGGCCAAATACCATAAAAGAAAAGAAAGAAGATGCTCAAATGTATCTGCCCCATTCGCTCATACCCTTCTTGATTAAACTCCAAGGTTTTTGGATCCAACACTTGATTGACATCGTGTCTGCTCCCATCAGCCCCGAACAAATTTGAGGAGAAGATAGGGAACCTCTTGCCTCAAATGTGTTCGTCCAATACGAAATTGGTATGGGATATTGACAATAACAACATATCCGACCAATACGTTGGTTATGGCGAAGCCTGAAGTTGCCAATTGGCTGCCAAGAAACGCGACCACAGCTGACCATTCGAGGCCCAACGATCCGATACCAAGGCCACGAGCGCCTGAGTCGATTTTCTGCATTGTGATGGAGTCCTTCCAAATCCAGCAGATGGAAGGAGAGGGCAGTGATGGAAGGGAGGAGGCAGCTGGGGGCAATGTAGTATGCCCGCGATGAAGACTATGAGGAAGAATTGGGGCCTTGTTCCCTTTGGTCTCTTCTCTTCATCGTGCATTGCCCTGCATTTCGCATAGACTAAACAGGAGGAAATTTGTACAATAACCACGTGTTTTATGATATCGTAGCATAAACATGCTTGTGTGTTCGCTCGCATATCATGATATGTGAGCCAGAGAGAGACCTGAAGAGGGAGACTTGGACGTGGTTGGCAGGCCACCACATGTACCGCGAGTCCACCAGAAACTTTTCTGAAAAATACCTGCCCAACCATATCATGTCATCTGAAAATTATATCGAAGAAATATATTATGAGTGGGAAAATTACCAGTTCTGGAAGTACAAATAGTGCGGATACACAACACTGCGACATAGTTTCAACCCTCTATTCCTGAGAGCTTTTACTTTCCCTCTTGAACTGCACAGACTCTACTGCGGTATATGATATGGACGAACTCAACTGGCGTTTCAGCTGACAGTAGGTTCTCGTTAAGATTCTTTTACAGTCTTCTCAATTCGCGGTGCTATATGTCAGTATCAACAACATACATCTGGAGGGTGAAAGCACCTTTCAAGGTCTTGGCATTCCCCTAGCTGACCTTCAAAATGTTAATACTTACAAGAGAGAATCTCTGAGGAAGAAATTGGCAGGGGCCACTAGAATGTGTCTTATGTTCCTAGTTTACAGAGTCTGTGGACTGCCTCCTCATATATTGCCAAATCTCTTCGGCAATTTGGGTAACCATTGAGGCATTGCCAATTTTTAATAGAAAAATTCGTTCAGTTTCTCTAGTACTCTTTCTTTTTGGCAATGAGTTTATCTTTTGGGCAGGCCTATCTGTTCCAGATCTTTGTTCAGAGTATGAGACATAGTTGACTTCTACCTACAGGTGCTTCTGACCTCCCATACTCAGGAGATGCAGCAACACGATGACGTTGGGGACAATGATTCGTCCAGAGACAGTTGGGGTCTGATATTTTGAGGTTTCGAAGCCTCCATATATGCGATGGTGGTGCATTTTGAGATTTCCTGCTTTTAGTTTTATTTTGTTCTTTATTTTTCTCTTTTAGCTCATTGTAGTTTTTGTTGTACTCTATTTCATTAAAGACTTGTCAATGAAGCGCGAGGGATTTGTTACCACCGCTTTGCTTAAAAAGAAAATCATTACAAGGCTTGTCAAGGGTAATGTTGAGTATTTTAAAAATATTATGCACTTTGCCCCCACTTTTTGGGGGCAAGTGCTTAACTCCACACCATCTCAAATTGGTGTTGGAATAAACCAATTCCTATATCAACTATTCCCTACTTTTCTCTCTACAAACCTCTAAGGCCTTGTTTGGTAAGTGGAGTTGAGAGAGTAAGAATTAGAGATTTTATTAAGAAGAGTTGGAAAGTGTTGGTGAAAATTGGAGAGTTAGATGAGTTTACTCCTACACTAATTTTGAATTGGTGTAGGAGTTAAGCACTTGCTCCTAAAAAGAAGGGGACAAAGTGCATATTATTTTTTCAAAATCCAATTTACCCTTGATTATACATACCATGATTTCTATCTAACTCTTAATGCAAAATGGTGTTTGGAAGAGTTAACAAGAGTTAGAAGCCTAATTTTTTCTAACTCTTGTTGCTAAACAAGGCCTAACTCCACTAACCAATCAAAGCCTATATGTGTTTAGGCTGAGATTGTGGGAGATAATTGTCTCGTTAGCATGATGAAGTTTCTATCAAAATCTTGATCAAAGTGTTGGCCAATAGATCGGCGCCCCTTATGGGTGAGCTAGTTGGTCCGGAACAAATTATATTTGGTTTGTCAAGAAAAGATACATCTCAGATAGTGTTATATGTACCCAGAAGGTGATATTTAGATGCCACTCCGAAGGGACAAGCTTTTATGCTGAAACTTGACTTTCCTAAGGAGTATGACACTCTACATTGGGAATTGTCTATGTGTAGGGCTTGTTTAGTTAATGGAGTTAGCTCAAGAATATTTGCGCTCGTTCTGACTAACTCTTACAAAATGATCAAATTTTGATAAGAATTAGCAACTCATAATGAAAATAGATTTAGCTCAAAATCACCCTTAGGACCATCTCAAATCCACCCATTTCTTCAAAAGTCAAGAGTTACTGGCTCCATTAAAATGTTGGAATTAGCATATCTCTCTATTTATCTCTATCTCAACTCCTATTTCCAACTAAATGTAGTTCTTTCCAAATAACACAAATAGCTAATTTCTAACTCCTTTTTAGTTCTCTTCTCTCAACACACTAAATTCTAACTCCTAACTCCACTTGCCAACACAGCCTTAGATGCTCTACCATAGAAAAGTTTTAGAGAGAGATGGATAAGGTGGGTGTCATTATTTATCCTTAATTTTTAGGAATTTGTAGGTTCATTGTACTTTTAATCTGTTGAAAGTATTGATCCATAAATTGCCGAAGACATCATAATGATAGATAATATAACAAATCAAGCAATACATGTATACAAAATAAGTTTTGTTTGAGTTTAGAAGAATCCATGCGAAAATGAGGCATACTTGGCACTATCCTAAGAGTACATTCACGTCCTTCGTGCATGATCCTTCATGCATGACTTATTGCAATCTTGACTTCCAAGATACAACACCCTTTAATCCTAACGACCTCCTAGTTAACACTTTCAAGAGAGAGAGAGAATCTGATCTCTGTTTCAGCTACCCAAGTAACAATGAAAAGACGAACATGGAGAATAATATTTTTATCTCTCATCATTGGAGCTTTAGTTCGTCTTATAGACATAGAATCCATGTTACGGATGATTGGGTCGATTGAAAGCCAACTTATGCCCAAACCCGAACCCAAAACACTTAGCCCAAAATCGTGCCCCACCTGAATCCAACCCGAACATCCCATCCGACCTTAGAATCGATCTGTTTAGGTTCCATTCAGGTTGGGTTGGGTAATTCAGTTTCGGGTCAGGCTTGGTAGGGTTGATAATAATAACCAAATTTGAAGAACCTCTATATTTGAGTTTAGGGTTGCACAATTTGCTTTCTATTATCGTATTGGCTGAAATTCACGTGGTTAAGAAAAGCAAAATAATGCAAATGTCGCTATAGTACAGTGGTAAAAACCTCTTTATGGTGGGCAAGAGATCTAGGATTTGCCGCTTGTACATACTCCGAAAAAACGAAAAGCAAAATAAAATTGCTGACTTACCATTTGAGAGAGTTGTCTTGGGCTGCAACCCTGAGTTGGGCTTAAATATCAACCGGATGCTGGCCGAATATGGGAGGTTGGGGCCTCGTGACCGGTATATATATGGGCTTCTTGCTGGTTCGGGCAGAGTACATCAAGCCCATTTTAGCTTTTTATCATTCCAAAAATAGCCCATTGGGCTCGGCGTTTTACAATCCAGTTGTATTGACTCATTTGCGTTTGATTCGGGCGAAACCCGATTCGATTTCACCAGAAGTAGAAGTGAGAACCATTAAACCCTAGGGTTTATTTCCCTCGCTCTCTGCCTCTCTCTCTCTAAGCCCTACCCCGCCTCTTCTTCGACCTCTCTCCTTCCCAATGGCTTCCAAGAAGAATCAAAGGGCTCCAAGTCTCAAAACCCTAATTCGAACAAGAAGAAGAACACGAAGGACCTCCCTTCAGAACCCCCGAAGGATCTCGAACTCGAAGAAGAAGAGCGAGAAGAAGAGCGAGAATCAGAGTCCGAAGACGAAGAAGAACGAAGCCAGGGGTCGGATTCCGAGCACGAGCTGTCCGGGTCCGATGCCTCCTCCGACGGCGATCCGTTCACCGATGATTTCCTCAAAGGCAGCGACAATGGTTAGCCATTTCATCAGTTCTTTGACTGGTGTGGTGTTTTGAGGTTTGTTTTGGGTTTAATTGTTGCTTTTTGTGTGGTTTGTAGAGGAAACGGAGGACTCAGGGTCGGAATCGGACGAAATAGATTTAAAGGCCAAAGCCAGAGCGCTCGACAAAGAGAAGGCGAGAGCGGAGAAAGAAGCTGTGGAAGAATTGAGGCTCAATATAAAGGAAGAGTTTGATGAGTTCCGATTGCCAACGAAAGAGGTCACTTTTCTACTCATTTCTTTGATGCCTTTTTTCATTCTTTGTGCTTACTAAATGTTACAACTTTATGTTTGGTTACTATTTTTTTTGACATTTTTAATAGTAATCTGGTTTAGAGAGTTGAAGTTTTAGCTTGGGCGCTGTTTGTGTAGACGTTTTAAGTCTAAAAGATCAATTTTTTCACATGTACGTTTAAATTGAACGAAGTAACTATTTGTAATGAGTAATTCAATTTAGTTTTAAGCTTTTGATTCTGGAAAGACAGTTTATATTTGTTAGAAATTTACTGAGTTAAATAGGCAGTGCAGCTTATAACTTATGTGTAACTAAATGGAAAGATGCCAAGCTGCTATACTTCAGTTAGTTCATGGGAACAGGGAATTGAAAGTTAATATACTGGGTAATTTTACTCAATCTGAATATGTTTTTCTTTTGTTAATGTTTATTTATGCTAACTTAAAGTTAGAAGCTGAATTTCCTAAAAATATTTATGACACGGTAGAAAAATATTATTTTGTTAGTTATATTGTAAGTTTTAAATCTAGAAGCTCAACTTGTTCTTTTGTTTGAGGGAACTTAATGACAACGAATTGAACTCACCAGTCTGTTTTTCTGTACCAATCTATTTAATACTTGAGAAGTTATAGTCTACTTAATTAAATTTGATGTTGAATTCTCCTTTTTGGGACTTCTTTTTTTTTTTTGTCAGAAACAGCATAGCTGCATTGAGAGTTGCAGTGTACGTAATAGTTGGGTAGTGTTTACAACTCATAATGAAGCAAGATGATAATACATATTCTGAAAATTGGATGAGAGAAGTTGAAGAATTTCAAATTGTATCGGTACAGTGAAAGAAGATATAAATCTGTTACATCTATTGGCTGAAATGTTAACAAGGTCAGCATTATGCTAGTAACTGATCAAGCTTGAGAAAGACTATTTTAATGAAAACATCTCATAAGCAACATGTAGAAGGTGTCTTATTTGTCTCAACTTGTAGATCTTGTAATTAGTCAACACTGAATTTTGAAACTAGTGAATTTCTGAATAGGCACCAGTGACATGACCATGAAGAATAATTTGTGAAAATCTTTTAGATGAAAGAAAAAGGGATATCTAAGATCTTTTTCAGTAATTAGAAAAATATTCTGATTATGACAGGAACTCGAAGAAGAGGCTCATCAACCACCGAACCTGACAAAACTTCAGCGAAGAATAAAAGAGAGTACGTAGGAACATCCTCAATACTTTGATCTATAATTACATCTCCTAAATTCCCCCCCCCCCCCCCCCCCCCCCCCCACCACCACCACCACCCCCCATATGAAGTTTCTTTGTCTTTGTTCTTTCTAAATTGATACAGTTCTCTGGACTCACTGTGGGTTTGTACTGATTGAATGTTATGGATTCCCTTCCATATAGTTGTTAATGTACTCTCAAACTTCGGAAAACTGAGGCAAGATGGTGCCTCACGGAAGGATTATGTGGAGCAGCTAAATGCAGACTTGGGTTCTTATTATGGTTACAATGATTTTCTAATTGGGGCTCTTGTTGAGGTATTGAGAAGCTTAATATATTGCTTTGGTTTTTCAATTCTTTCTGGTATTAACTTTCCCTACTTTGCCTATGCTGGTTTTCTTTGCAGATGTTCCCAGCTGCTGAGCTTGTCGAACTCTTGGAAGCTATGGAGAAGAGGCGACCTGAGTGCTTGCGAACAAATACTTTGAAGGTAGCAATATTTATTTTCTCCTGTTCATGTTATGATGGAAATATTTTATTCTAGATGCTGTCAATTTCTCATATGTAACATGCTCTCCTTATTTTGCGTTCTAACTGGTACTCACATCAGTATGTATGTACAATATACTCTGCTTATAATTGAAGGATATTATGAATGGTTTTGAATCTTTTTAAGCAATGCTGATTGAACTTGAGTGGCTACTCAAACAGTCTAGGTTTAAATATAATTCACCCTTTCATATAAAGGCTAGTGATTGTCTGACGATATTCTTGTCTGATTTAATTTTTGGGTTATAGACTCGGAGACGGGATCTTGCCGGTGTCCTGATTAATAGAGGAGTTAACCTTGACCCAATCGCAAGTGGTCAAAGGTGAGGTCTTTTGTTTATCTTTTAATTTTTTTATTCTTTAAATGCTTTCTTCAGTGTTCTTATTAGTAATTAATCTGGGAGAATATAAAGCTGATGTTTGAAATTTAACTGACAGGTTGGGTTAGTGGTGTATGAGTCCCAAGTGCCTATTGGTGCAACCCCCGAGTACATGGCTGGGCATTACATGGTACTAAACTTCTATAACTATTTTGATTGTCACTTTTACTTCTATAGTTTTATTGAATTTTACAGGTTTGATACTTGTAGTCTATATCTTTATTTATTTTTTTTCCATTTCAAACTGTAGTTACAAGGTGCAAGCTCTTTCCTACCTGTTATGGCCCTTGCTCCACAGGAAAAGGAGCGGGTTGTTGATATGGCGTAAGAACTTTTGATATGCTTGAAATATTTTGTTTTTATTTTTTGTTTGATTCAGTTGATACAAATATCTTTCACCATGTAGTACTTTTAGATTGGAGGTAGCAGAATAAAGTTTAGATGACATATTGTACAAATCATGTTCCTTTGTGCTTATTATGTATTCTAACCCAATTTTTTTTCTTGTATAGATTTAGATTTTAGATATGTAAAATTAGAAAAATATTGTAGGTTCTTATGCCTACATCAAATGCAAAAATCACTTCTCACTATTTTCTAAGTTGAAATGATTATTTATGGGATTGCTGTTACCAGAGATGGAGCTAGGAATTACACATTGAAGGGGCCGATTGTATATTCATTTTATTAAATACATTAAACACTAGTAGTTATAGAGTAATATGTACAAATTTTTCATTCAAGTTGTACTTTGATAAATCTTCATTGCCACAACTACTTAATAAAGCGTCAGAGAGAGAGAGAGAGAGAGAGAGAGAGAGAGAGAGAGAGAGAGAGAGAGAGAGGTAGGTCCAATTCTTATATTAATGAGATTAGAGGGTGATTTGGTCTCAGAAAGAGAGTAAATAAGTTGCTATATCTTGCTAAATTAAATAATATATAGTCTTGACATAAAAAATAATTATCATATCTAATTCCTTTCTTCATTAGGTAGTGGTTCAGTTGGTTGATCATGCATCTCTCATAAATTAAGGGGCAAGATACTTAGGCAAGCCCATAAACATTGCTAAACCACCAATACTAGTTTTGAAATTGCAAAAATCTTTTTTTGGGGGGGGGGATGGCCCACCCATGCCTCTATATAGCTCTAAGAAAACTCCAAAGGCAAAATATGGTATTTGCTGTATGCAAAAATGCTGCAAAATAGTTGGACAAGGTTCAATAGTTAGACCGATAATTGGGTCTTCTTATGCGCTATAGTGGTCCTTGAGGTAATAAAAAATGAAAAGATTAGTGAAAGCTAACTTATTAGGTTCTATGTCAAGACTACCTCTTGTCTTGTAGTTGTCTTTAGCATGAACTTACTGCTGATGCAACGGTAAATACTGTAGTAAAAGTTGGGGGTGTTCCCTAATGAAGTTTTCTTATCGTGCTTTATTGCCATCCTCTTTTTATTAGGGAAAAGGCATGCATGATGTTGATGATCTTTGATTTCCCGCAAAAATCTTATAGAATGTAAACATTTCTTACCATGTGAGCTAACTTTAGTTGATAGGCGCTAGGGTTTGGAAAGTGTGTTGGATTTATAAAGGCTAAAATTTAAGAAACTACCATGATATTTGGGCCCCTTTTATTTAGATAAATAACATGACCCTTTTTGTTTAAGAAACTCATGATTTTTATTTTTTTTTACGGAAGTTTGCAACATTTGACGGAATTTAAGACTATAATTTTATCCTTTTAATCATTTTACCTAATATTACGTTAGTGGAAGGAAACAATGGTCTTTTTATATAAATTATCTTATCTATTGTTATACCAAATTAAGGGGGTGTTTTACAGAATTCACACGATCTCCCCCCTCTTATTGTTGTCCTCCCCTCCTCCCTCTTTCGCTCCACCATATCCCGATCGCCAGATGAGGCGACAGAGGTTAAGGTTGCGTTTTTCATCACGCCCTACACCCCCTTGGCCAAAATCCCGTCCCCACCCTCCCCTCCACCGCCATCGCCCCTTGCTGCAATCCGCTGGCATTGCTAAGGCCAAGGTGGTGGTGGGCCCACCATTATATTGTCCCCATCTTTTCCTTCACCTTCCTCTTCCCCAGGCTGCAGATGCTGATGAAATCTTGGATGAACTTCCACGGCTTAGGGTTAGGGCTAGGGCTAGGACAACTTAAGGAGGATGAAAAGGAAGAACATGACAAAATAGAGAATATTAAACAAATTAAAGAGTTCTTGAAATTATTTTTTAATGCTATATTTAATATCAATTATTGAATAATTAAATGCCTAACAAAATAATCATAACATTCTATAGAATATAAAATAATTCTGTTATAAAATTTTGAATAATTAAAATAATATTTGGAGACAATGATCTTTTTGGTAATTGAAGTAACTCACTAATGGCTTTATTGTAGTTCTATACTAATATTATAATGATTTTAAAGAAATGTATTTTAGTAGTCATAGATTAAATAGTGGTTTCACTCCTAATAGTTTTATTAAAAAAATGTTTTTGACTAGAAGTAGCTAAATAAAGAATGTGTACAAATAAAGAATTATGTAAATTTTTTAATGATATCTTAATATATTTCGAAAATGGTTTTTCTGAATTTTATATGAGAAGCAATTTCTTTATATTTTTTTATTTTTAAATATTTATTCGCCTTAAAAGTAGTTTCAAGAGTTAATTCTTAAGTAGTTTGTCATTTTGGTCATTAAAAGTCAAGTGCCTGGGATGTGACACTGGAAAGGCGGGTTGCGGAAGCTACACGGAATGTAGTTTTCTGAATATCCTGTGTAAGTTTGTGGTAGTTAAAAAATAATGTTCATGGTATTTATCTAAAAATGTCCTGGAATTCATGGTAGTTTCTTGAAAATTTAGAAATTCAATTATTTCAGGTATAGAGTGCAGCTCAAATTTCTGTACTTGTGTCAACATAAAACCTTTTAGGTGGATCTGTTTACTGAGCATTGCTTGAATGACAAGAAAACTAGAAGGCAACTAGGTTGAAGTTAGCGTATCAGAACACCCTGCCTTTAGTTATCCAATAGCTGGGATGTTTGCTGCGTCCATTGATTGAAAGATTTTGTTCTTTTTAGTGCCCTTGAGCCGTTCTTTTCCTAATCTCATCTTCTCCTTGTGGTTCTTCAACTATTTGAATCTAAACCAAGATATTACCCATGCATCAAATATTATAAATTTCCTCTGATTAAGCTCCATATCTTTTAGAGCTTCTTTATACATGTACTGATACAATCTACACCTTACCATAGTTGTTCATCATCTCCGACTTTCCTTCATCTTTGCCTGCAAATTGCCCATCTAATTTAGCTAGAATTTTACTTCATGAGCTAAATTGGAATTCCCAATTTAGTGAGCTTTTCACTTTCTGAAAGTATGGTCTTTATAACCATGTGCCAGGAAATCATAGGCACATTCGAATATTGTGTTTTCAATGTCATTTTCTGAAGTCATGTAATGTGGTACTAGTTTTTGTCACCAATGCCTGTAGAAATATGTAGGCAGGAATGAACATTACTTTGGGTTTGGATGCTTTGTTTACTTTAATGGGTCACTGGACATTCAAGTGTGCAAACCACATACATTTCCAGGATAGGCATTTGAAAGTTGTCTAGATGATTAGAAACATCTCTCTTTCCAGTGCAATGCTTCTCATCAATTGCAAAATTTTCTATCAGGTTACTCATCTTTTCATGGTGGTATCTGCTGAGAGTTAGCGGTTAACATAGTGGATTAACTTATGCATTCCTGTTGATTCCTAATAGTCATTAGTTCTCATTTCTTAATTTTTTTTAACATATGTCGCGATCAAAGCATTTTCATTCACATTCAACACATGGGATGGCAATAGTATATGTCACATATTTTGAGTTAAGAATTCGTAAGCAAGGCTAAAACATGCGTGCCGGCTGTGTGACCCATCAACTTATTTAGCAATGGGGAGAAACATAGAATAGTGTCGATTTAAGGTGTCGGCAAAATGCTACTGCCTGTTCTAAAAACTATGGGCATGGCAAAAGTTTTTTCTGCTATGGAAAGCAAATCTCCAAGTATCACATTTGTCATACTTTTCCAGTCACCTATTATACCATGTGATCGTATCCCCTAATCTATGTGAAGGCAGATTTCCAGCAATTCGCAATTCATGTACATTCGCAGAATATTAGATTTTTGATTATGAGACCAAACAGGCATATATGTCACTATGTAAAGTATGTTGGATAGGCTGAATGTTCTGAACTACAAAAGTTTTGTAAATTCAGCCTTTTGGAACGAAAAGTAGCAATTCTTTTATCAAATCCAATCTTTTACCATTGAGATATTGCATTTCACAATGGGAAGCTTCAATACCATTAAGTACAAGGAAGAGTTCAATTTTATCTATTCCATTTATAACTATCAGAGAATATATGCTATCAGAATAGCTACAACTGTAACTTTTATGTCTGGAAGCTTCAATGCCATTAAGCTATTGCCACCATGGTCGGCATCATTACCACGCTGCCACAACTGCCATTTGCCTCGTCGGCTACAACTCCCATTGCCGCTTAACCATGACCGCTGCTGGTGCGCACCAATACTGTTTTATATTACTTCCACTGCCGCCACAGGTACCTGCGCTGTCACTTGTGCACCATGGTGCAACTACACCACCACGACTATATACCACCATGACTGACACAGTTAATTTGAAAATTTATGCTGGGATCTTAATGTACTACAGCAATGGTAGATTCTCAGGAATGTTTAGATCAATACCAAACACCATAAATAGAAACTCCCAAAATCTGATGCTTGGGTGTCACATTCTGGAATTTGATGCGATAAATGTGATGATATATATATATATATATATATTATATATATATATATATATATATATATATATATATATATATATATATATATATATATATATATATATATATATATATATTATATTGTGTGTGTTGTGGCTTTTGAGGGATGGTGTTGGTGGTGTTGGTGTGGGGATGTTGAATTTACGTACCAAACAACCTTAAGGAATTGCATCTATTTCTCCAGCATAACATAAGCAATAGTGTCAACTGGAATCTCAATTCCTTTAAGATGTCAGATATCAGTTGTCTATGACCCAAAAATCGAGTTTCAGCTGCTACGAATTAAGGTCGCAGGTGTTAACAATATCATGTAACTTTGTATTTATTCATGAACTTAATTTTATCAAGGTTAAGGAGTTCCAAAAAGTTTGACGGCTTTATTTCCAGTCCTTGATAGCAAGATTCACCTTTGTACATTTACTCTCTTACATATGATTGAAAATAGTCAATATTTCTTTATATTGACGCCTTTCTAATATCCATAGGTCTGCACCAGGTGGCAAAACAACATACATTGCTGCTCTCATGAAGAATACTGGTATATCCATTTTTGACAGACTTGATTGCTTGCTTGTTTCAAAACAATAAATCCTCATTGACAATTTTATGTTTACTGATTATCCGTCATCAGATTATAGTATACGTTCATTTTCTTATTACTTATGTGAGTGCGAGTTAGGCATAGGGGAATCATGCTACTTTGCTGATGAGATTAGTGAATATTTTGAAAAAATGTTTCTTTTTGTTTGAGGAGATTATGAATGTCTGCCTTTAGTCTTCCAATTAATTATGGGTTATAATTGAATATAATGTTTTGGATGCGGTGTTATCTGGACACATAATGACACGGTATAAGTATCCCACCCACACAACAAATTTTTAGGGTAGGACACTGAATCATATGTGTGTTTGTGTTTTCTCCCAGATTAGGGGATCAATTAGCTCTTTTTTTTACTGTATTTCTTTACATGGCGTGATATTCTACAAAAGGAAAAAATAAAATAAATAGTCACGACAGTGGAGTGGAAAGAAACCATCACAATCTTTGATGCTTCTTGTTTATATTTTATTCCCTTGTGGATCTTTCCCTGATTTTCATTCAGATCCTTTTCTTTTCTTTTTTCTTTTCTGCAGTGATATTTCCTTTTTACCTGAGCCGTGCCTCGTGGGACATGGTCTCCAAGTCCCCATATCTGATGTGGCAAAATTTTTTGTAATAATGAGTGTCTTGATAAAACTGCACATCCGATAAAATAAATTAAAATATGAGTTTCTGCTGAGTTGGCAATGATCGGATAGGATTGGATTATAATCTACGGTTTGATCCTAATTTAACCTTGAGATCTACATTGGAGTTGGCCAAGCTTTTGCTGTACCCACTACCAAATCCATCCAGTGACACTTAACAACCGAGTAGCTTATTCAAAGAACTCCATACACATTTATTATTTCCTTTGCATCATAATGACTTCACTACGATCTACCGATACAAATTCAGTATACCAACATTACAGAATAGGTATAAATAAATAAATCCTAGATAGTAAGGACATGTATGTTATTGTTCTTTATGTGTGGCGTGAATTTTTAAGGTGAATGGTTAAAACAAGACATCATCTCAGACTTTATATAATGTTTTCAAGTTATATAAATCAATGGTGTAGAATCATATTACCTATTTAGAATTCCTTATTAAGAAACAAATTATATAAATGTAACCCAACGAATCAAAGAATTGTGAAAAGGAGTTTATGACACTTATTCATCAAAACATCTGGGGCATGCTGCATAATCTAGGATCTGTCAAGAAGAATATCTGACATGTATCCATCAAGTATCGAAGTATCTAAGAACTGGATATGTACCTGATATAGGTATTGTCTCATATACATCACTAATATCTTCAGTATATCTAGAATACATAGCAATATTTAGGATGCATCAAGAGCAGCCTGCACTTATCCATCAAGTGTCACAGAACATAGATACCAGTTATTTATGCAATATGGGTGTGTCAGAGTATCCTTGCAACATAGCTTCACTACCTTCAGGGCAGACCTACATACACGTGAGAGTTGGCACACACCCATGATTTCATGAACAATTTAGAATGCTCCAAGGAAATTTTAGTGTTTTCACAAAACATCCCTCTATTTTAAAGACTTCTTGCTAATAAAATGAGCATTCATTAGGTTTAGCTTTGGAGATAAGTTATTGAAAGTCAAAACGTTTAAGTCTTGCGCATCCCTTCTCTCTCTCTCTCTCTCTCTCTCTCTGACGTGCCAATACGTAGCAAAATAAAACATTTTAATTGTGGCACAAGAGAAAAAAGAACATAAATTGCATCTTTGAATTTACAAATATTTGGTTGTTTCTAACTCAGTTTTTTGGCTTACTAGTACACAATAAACTAAAATGTTTTAATTGTAATTTCTCATGGTACGAAAAAAGGAACATAAATTGTGTCTCCAAATCTAATGCAAATACATGTTCTTTTAGTTCATAAAGGATATAAGGCTAATATAGATAGCCAACGATTAACAACTAGTATGGATAATTTAAAGATAGTAACAAATGGAAATAGTAACAAATTTGAATTATTTTTTACCTCAAAACTAGCCTAGACTATATACCAAATGTGATTAGGGTTTATTTGATAATCTATTGTTTCTATCATATTATTAATTTTGTCTTGAGAATCATAATTTTTTTATTATATCTAAGATTCCTAATTAATATTTTTCTTTGTCTATACACATTTTACAATATATTTTGGCAAAACTATGTCTATATTAATTAGAGAAAAATATTCTACTGTAATCACAATTTTTCTAGCACACAGAACGTATGTTATGTGCTAAAAATCGAGCCTTGTTCCTGTACAGTCTTGTTAAAATGTCTCCTGCATCTGCCGTTGACTATTCCCTTTCCAGCCTTCCCAACTTGTTTCCCCTTGTTAAGATTTTTGTGATCTTATTCATTATGAATTAGTTGCAATATAAAGCCCAAAGAATGCATCATTATGTTAGTGAAAAATTTTAAAATTTTTCTTTATCTTATCTATTAATCTTTTTTTGTACTAGCATCTTTGTTATGTCTTATCTCTTTTCCGTGTTGAGTATCTTCTTGATTTTGTCTATTTTGTGCAGGAATAATTTATGCAAATGAGTTCAAGGAACCAAGACTAAAGTCGCTAATTGCAAATATTCATCGCATGGGTGTGACTAATACTGTAGTGTGCAACTATGATGGGAAAGAGGTGAGTTTTTGGGTTTGTGTTTGTGTTAATAGCAGATGCTTTTTTTTGGCCATGTTTCAGTTTTTGAATATTCGTCATGATAAAAAAGGCTTTTCCCGTCAAGAGCGGTTCAACTATTTAGCAAGGCTCCGCTAAAGATTTAACAAAGTTACAACTGGTTGTCGACCTGAAGTAAACCTCTATTAAGTACCAACTTCCTAGAAACTGGGGAAAAGAGGGGCTCGTCATCTATGAAGCATGAATACAGACACCGGTGTCGGACACGGCACGAACAAAGGACACGGCAAAATCTCAAAAAAAAATATACGGGGACATGATAAGAAATATTTTATTATTATTATTATTATGCAAAATAAATTTATAAAATCTCAAGTCAATTAAAGATCATAAGTTCACAAGTTATTCGCAAGTTAACTACTTAACATCAATTAACATATCTCTGATCTGTTCTCTCTCCCCTCTCTGCTCTCTGTCTATCTCTCTCAGAGAGTGTGCAGAGATCAGAGAGAGATGGACAAGGGCAAAGAGAGCAGATCAATTAACACACAATTAACTCATATTAACACACAACTAATCAATTAACACACAATTAACATCAATTAATACAAATTAACTCATCAATTGATCAATTAACATCAATTAACACACAATTAACTCATATTAACCCATAATTAACATCAATTAACAACAATTAACATCTTTGACTCTCTCTGATCTCTACCATCTCTATCTGCGATCTCTCTCTGCCCCTTTTTCTGCTCTCTATCTTACTCACTTTGAGAGCAGAGAGATAGACATAGAGCGGAGAGAGGGGAGATAGCAGAGTGAGAGAGGGCAGAGAGAGATGGAGAGGGGCAGAGAGAGCTCACAAAGAAACAGTGATCACAAAGAGCATAGAGCTCTAGAGAGATGGAGAGAGAGGTATGTACCTCAGAGAGATACAAAAAAGAGCCACCACGACCAGCTCCCCCTGATCCACGGCTAGATGATCGCCGACAAGCTCAACCACCACCAAAACGAAGAACACCACCAGACCACCAACGAGTTAGCACCACCAGAACGAGGACGAGCTCCACTAGATCGATGACGACAACCACGACGAGAACGAGGACGATGAGCATCACCAGAACGAGGACGAGCTCCACCAGACCGCCGATCAGAGAGAGCTGCACCTGACTTCGCTGATTAGAGTGAGATTAAGTTCTGCGACAAAATGGGGAAATTAGGATATTGAAGGTCTCGGGTCGGTCGGGTTACACCACAAAATTTTAATCCAAGACCCGTCCGCCTGCCAGACTGTGTCCGAACCGAGTCCAACAACTCATTTGATCATGTTGCTTGAGTCAACTGAGTTGACCCAAGTCGGACACAGTTTGATTGTGTCTAACCTGTGTCTTGCACGTGTCGGGCATGAATCTGTATCCGACACGTGCCCGACACGGATTCGGGGTCAAATTAGTCGTGTCTTTGCTTCATAGCGTGTCATAATTTTAAAAAATCCTTTGGTGTCTTCTAAATTCTCCTAGACTTGAGAAAAATCTGGACTGTAGAAGAGGGGAAAAAAAGATGATAAACTTTCTATAGGACATGTATTTGACTCTTAAGACATATAGAAATGCATTTCCATTAGTTTTGGGCTCAAGATTTGTAAATTGCCTGGTACCAATATTTATGGACGATACTACTAAGACTTTACCAGTATTGCAGGTACGACCTAGTCGGAATGGCTAAGTATTGCAAATTTTGATACCAAAACCCTATGGCCAAGACTCATACCGATAACGAGATTCCATATCATGTTTTGGATATTGGATTGCTAAAAGATGATACTATATCACCAAGGGTAACCCATCTCTTGATTGAACACTAGCTGGAATGATATTATTTTTCTCCTTTGAACATTATTCTTCAGTTAGGTTGATGAATATTGTAGCATATAAACATGATGAGGGCATGAGTTTTTAAGCTTGTTCATGTTTGTTCCCTTTTCTAAATAATTGAGCTAAGCTATCTTATCTCCTGGGTATTAAATTTTAGCATTTGGATTACTGAAAACTTAGATAATAATTTACCCACCAAGGGAGATAGCTTTTTGGACTGATGATAAGTGGAACAACATTGTTTTCTCCTTTTTACTTAATGGTATCTTTTCTTCTTTTTCCTCTTGGACAAATGTCAAAATTTCATGTGTAAAGAAATATATATTTTAAAGCAAGTTTTATGTTTTAAGATTATAATATTAAGTATGTCAGAATTTTAAAAGAGATTTTCATATTATTATTGATGTGGGCAATGCCCCAAATATATAGGCGACACAATTACAAGATAAGGAAACCTTTAATCTTAATGCAAATACTTCTCATAATATGAGTGTGACTCCTAATAAGATATAGAAATATAACTCCTAATAGCATATAGAAACATGATTCCAAATATGGTATGTGGCGGATAAAAACATTTGGATCAGAATCTGCCACAAGCAGGTAGAAGCTTTCGATCAAACCTGTCAGAGCACATAGAGAAGAGACACTTTTCAGGTTAGAACTTAGAAGCACCGGTGTGGTGCCGACGTAGGACCCTTTTGTGTGAGAATTAGGTGAAAAGATGGGAGGATAGGATGGAGAAAATTGCTGGTGTGTTTTTGTGGTGGACTGGCAGAGCGAAACTGCCAGTGTGTTTGAGGTTTAGGGAAGTGACCTTTTTCTCCTTGGAGAAGAAGGATAGTATATACCTGACATGGATGCTGGCGTTGAGGTGGAATTGATAGATTGTTGTAACTGCACGATCTATACATGTTGGATTTATTGTAACGACCGTGGTCACCGGCGCTTGTTGGTTCAGATTGCATGCAGGAAAATCTGTCACTGTTCATAACTGTCCACGCTGATAGAGGCATTATACGTTATGAACACGGGGGAGGATGGAGCTGCATTACTGTCGATGGAGATCAAAGATTTGTTGTTGGAGCTTCAGGTTCGGAGCTGAAGCCTTCAGAACGGAGAGGGTCTCGGAGTGGAGAAGACCTTGAGGAGATGAGGACTTCGGAATGGTAAAAGCCTCTGAGTGGTGTAATGTGGTTCCGGGTCGAAAAGTCTTCTAGATGGAGGACAATTTTGAGAAAGCCGGATGTGGCAGAGGCTTCGAGATAGATTCTGAGGGTTGTGGATGTCTTGGGGGAACCCCTCAGTAGTTTGGACACATGTTATCATTCTGATGTGGGTCAAATTTTGACCACTATAGGTAACTACAATATGATTTCTAATAGGCAACTATAATAACTAAACACTTTAACACTCCCTCAAGCTGGAGTATAGATATCAATCATACCCAACTTGTTACAAATACTGGTAAAACATATTCTAAATAAAGTTTTCACACTGTTGATTCAATATTACACTGCTGATTTCATGCTGGAGTATTGATCAAGACAATATTGATTTCACGTTGCTGAAGCATTGATGTTGAAGTTGTCAATCAAAAACGTGAAGATCACATGATTCTTGGATAAACATGATTTTTTAGTTTTTCAAACTTAATAGAAGTGGAGGTTTTAGAGATCCTCAAAATCAGTAGAAGTGGAGAGTTTGGAGATCCTCAAACTTAGTCAGCAGAAAAGGAGGTTTTGAGTGATTTTCAAACTAAGTAATAGTAGAAGATGAGGTTTTGAGAGATCCTCAAACTCAGTATTGAGTAGAAGATGAGATTTTGATAGATCTCTGAAACTCAGTAGAGTAAATACCAATAAACGTACGCACGGATTTTGCCACAGACAAATAGTTCTTTCCCTAGAGTTTGGCAGTAGAAATCAACGTAGATGGTGCAATACGAGCACTAGATGGTTATAGTTGACTCAACAGAGATGATAGGAAGTAGCAGAAACCTCGACAGTAGATGATAGAGATTGTAAACGCTGCAGTTGTTGCTATGGAGATGATCAGAGACCATCAGAGACAATATTGAGGCATTAGCAAGCAGCAGGGAGCAATGTTCTAAAAAGCGGTTTCAGTACGCGAGCGGTCCGAGAGCGCATAATGCTTAAACGGTTTAAACGGTGATTAAACGGATTATACGTTTTATTATTATAATATATAATAATATTATAATACTTAAAACATGAAATATGAGTTCTATAAACTCCAAAAAAGCATAAAAGATATAGTAAACATAACTTGAAAAATTAAATTGCTAGTATTAACAAGCATTTAAAAGTAATAATGACAATCAGTTTAAAGTACATCAATGTACCTCCACCTCCAACAACTATAGTTAAAAAATACTTATTAAATGAATAAATATATGTTTTTCTTTCAAAAAAAACATACTTCCAACAACTTTGGTTCACTGCTAGATGCAACTGCAAGTAATGTACAACTCTATCCTTCTCACCCTTGAGGCACTCATCAACCTATTAAAAGAAATTAAGATCATTGGCAAAAACCTGGGCAAAATACATGCACGCGAGGGGGAGAGAGCTGACCAAAGAGAGGTCACCGTCGACGCATGAGGAGGTCGTCGTCGACACTTTGCTACTGACCAGAGAGCTAATCGCAGGGGGGAGTCTTTGTCGACAAAAAGGGAGGTCACAGTGGGAGGATCAACTGCAAGGGGAGGTCGTCGTCGAAGGGGGAGTTCGCCTCAGAAAGATCAGCGCTTTGTGAACTTCTTCGTCATCAAGCTTCGGGAGCTCTAATCCCCAGGAGGATCGTCAACGCTGTGAGCTTCGATAGCTTCAGATAAAATCAGGATTCGGGAGCTTCGTCATCTCGTCGTCACGAGCAGAGATTCTTCATGAGATTCAGGAGCTTCGTCGTCGCCACAGGAGGATCGAGGATGAGGATAAATTTAGGGCTCGCGAGTCCTAATTCTCTAACACGTGATAATTTATATTCTCAATTACTGGGTCAGATTTGAGTTCAGTTAGTTTAATGGGCTCGAAATTCGAATACATTTAGAAAATGATTGAATAACATTTAAACGGACGTTAATTAATCACCGATTAGACGCTTAATCATCGCTTAAGCGAATTAATCGCCTGACCGAGTAATCAGACCGCTTTCTTCAAGTTCTACTCTGTTTCAGGCCGAAAACATTTAAGCGGACGATTAATCGGCCGCTTAAACCTTTTTTTAGAACATTGGCAGGGAGTGCCGACGAGTGTTGCAAAGGAGATCGGGAACCAAAAGCTCAGTCGACACGAGTAGCGGAGGACTTTGGATGGTGTAAAAATTGATATCGATTAGGATTTGTGATGATTGTGGTAGGTTGGAGATCAATTAGTAAGGAGATGATGGAGAGAGACGCTTCCGTTAGAGTTTTTTTTCTTTTTAGATGAACAATACCTTGTACTGTTCATGATGAGCAATACTCGCGGTATTGTTCACATGAACAGTAAATTTTTTTATGCGAAGGCAAGAAAAGCTAGGGTTAGTGTTTTTGAAGAAAAGGTTAGGGTTAAGAGTTTTGCTCTGATACCATGTCAGAATTTGAGAAGAAGAGATTTTTTTCATATTATTATTAATGTGAGCAATGTCCTAAATATATAGGCATCACAATTACAAGATAAAAAAATCTCTAATCTTAATACAATTACATCTCATAATATGAGTAGGACTCCTAATAATATATAGAAATATGACTTCTAGTAGCATATGAAAATATCACTTCTAATATGGTAACTACAATATGACCCCTAATTGATAACTATAATAATCAAAGACATTAACAAAGTGAAACAAGGGAGATAGTTCTTTTGACCGATGCTAAGTGGACACTATTGTTTTCCCCTTTTGACTTAATGGGATCTTTGTGCCCCTTTCTTGTCTTTTAAACAGATATCACAGTTTCATTTTTAAAGAAATTTTTATTTTTACTAATCCTATTCTTTGCTAACTGGAAGCATTTTTTTTTTCTTTTGAATGCTTAGCTGTTACTTCCAATAAATCTCTAATTGCTTTGGCATGTCTTTTTAATTCCTGGCTTTCTGGGAATGGATTTGAGCTTTGCATTTAGTTGGGACCACAGTAGTTCATCTATCATCAAATTCCATTCTGTCTGGCTTCTGTTTGCTTGCATGCTTCTGCATTTGGTTAATAGCAATATGTTTCTGGTATAGTTAGTTGTTAAAGTTGGAAAAGACCATTAACCACCCTTGTTTAGGGTTTTTGTGTCTAAAAATGATGCTGGAGTGACTAATATTAATATTTTATGTTGGAAAACGGCAAAAAAGTATTCATGAGAGTTTCATGCTGGTTGAGTGATATAGAAGTGTCTAATTATGAATTTAGAAATTATTTTGAACTGTGTTGTATCTTGTGCTTTCAGCTACCCAAAGTCTTGGGGTTAAATTCTGTTGATAGAGTGTTACTGGATGCCCCCTGCAGCGGAACTGGGGTGAGTTGAATGTTTCAATTCCTTTGTTTCTCTGCTTGAAGTTTTATCTATTTATATAAACAGTTTCTTTAACCTAATGCATTATTTCTTTCTTTCCTTTCAAGACTATATGGAAAGATCAAAACATTAAAACCTCCAAGACCATTGAGGATTTACAGAACTGTTGCTTTGTGCAAAAGGTAATTTCTATTTTGTGAGCTAAGGGTATTGTCGTCATATTTACGAGTATTGTCAGATTGTGGCGTCTGTAATTTTTGGATAAAGTTTCAGATTGACATAAATTTCCTGTTTTATTAAAGTTCATGGAGTTCATTGATGATGTCCGTTAGGAAATAGGCCATGAGTTCTGCTTTAGGTTTGTTTTGTTATTTTTCTATTGTTACGTATGTAGCATGGACATAAAATTGAACCTATGGCTATTGTTGAGTTGTTAAGCATAATGTGCCACGACCGTGTCATGCAAGTGGTTTAATATGATTCTTATCATTTTCTATTTTGGAAATCTCTCTCTTGCATTGTCATGTATTAATAGATAAGTTGATGCCCTGGATATTTACTGGTGTTCACAGTAGGTAACTAGGTTTCTGAAGAGTTACTTATCATGACATGCCTCTCGGGATGTCCATTAACACTTGTGAAATTTGATTAGAAGAAGCTTATTGATCACCAGAAAAGCCCACTATTTACTTGAGACACATAATAGCAACAAATTGCTTACTTGTTTCTCATTCTTAGCAGATATCAAATAAAAGATGCCTGTCTGCCTGAAACGCCATTACTTTTCATTAACTTCTTGAACCTTTTAACTTTAATACGATACCTTCATCATCAAATAAACCTTCTGTTACATTATTCTCTTGCTCTTCAACAGCAATCAATATCAGCAGCCTTACCTTGCCTCTGTGTTGGACTTGGTAAAACACAATGAAAACAACCATAGATACTTTCGATTTGCCCCTTGGAAATCTAACTTTCTGTATTATACAGCATTTACTCCTTCACTTTTGCATGCAATTAACGAATTGTTTTGATTTAGTTTAATTTATTTGTACAATTTATATGTCGGAAAATTTTGTCCCTACTTGCTACTCTCTTATGGCTAGATTCATGTACATTAGTATCTTTTTCCTGTCTCTAAAAGTGAAACGATGCCTTTTGCAGCAACTTCTTTTAGCAGCAATCGATTTAGTTGATGCTAATTCAAAATCTGGAGGATACATAGTTTACTCAACATGCTCCATGATGATTCTTGAGGTTTGTTTGACTTTGAATGGCTTCTAAGGTAATAAAAGTTCAATAAATGCATAACATGTGACCCTTTTTTTATTCTTTATACTCTAGAATGAGGCAGTTATTGACTATGCTCTTAAGAAGAGAGACGTAAAACTTGTGCCATGTGGACTAGACTTTGGTCGTCCTGGGTATGTTATATCTCAAATTTCTCTCTTTCTTTACTCTTAAGCCTGCCTTAATTTCTAACCATTTCTTGGCTGTCCAGGTTCATACGTTATAGAGAGCACAGGTTTCATCCCTCTTTAGAAAAACAAGGCGGTTTTATCCTCATGTAATAACATGGATGGATTTTTTGTTGCAAAGGTAAACATTTATTTGGAGTTACGTATCATGCAGTAGATAGTCTTTTTGTTATTAGGCATGCATTATGTGTATTAGATCTAGATGTGATACTTTGAGTTAATAACTTGTGATATGTGACTTCTGCTAATGTGATAACGTCTAAACTCCTACCTTTAATTCAGTGGCAACATGGTTAAGCAAGTTTGCCTACAACTGATGTTGTGGCCTTTTGCTTTTATGATCACTGTATAAAATAGATTTTTGCTTACTAATGATTAAAATAGTTGCCATCCATGAAAACGATAAAATAATTGAAAGTTGTGATTTCATTCTGACCATAACATGTTAATAAAATATCGAATGTGAACTTCTATTGGACCAATCTTAGAGGATTTTGCTGGAAGAGTCATACTATATGCAATCATGAACAGATGACTTTTTTCATGTCAATAAAAGTTATTTTTACACGAAACTCGAAGATAAAGTCTTAAACTTTTAGCTAGCACACATCGAAAGAACTGCCTGCATGATATAAAAGACTAGTAACTTTTTTGTGTCTATGGAGAAACTGACTTGTGTCGATGCCTTGGCGCTTGTTATTGATAATGGTTCTTGATTGACTCATACATTTCGCATAAGAAATCGAGAAAGATTGGAGAAAAGGTTCGGTGGAGGGTGAGAAATTTGGTGAATTTAAACGTTATCTTATTGACCTTAGTTACACACATTCTCATATAAGAATCCCATAGATATTATTTTCATTCCTTTGGGTCATTTATATTCAAGATTAAGAATTAGATAAAGCATTTTTTATAAATGCAGATGTGATTGCATAGAGGTTGTGCATATTGACTGGTCTGCATCTTCTTGATACAGTCCAGTATGCCATAGGAATGTTATTTCTCTATGTTGAGAATTCTTTAGAATTTTTACATGGAAATGGTAAAATTCTTGATGCATATTGGTATGTTAAGAATCTGTCCAGTTAACTATTTTAGATCAATTAGGCCTTGTGGAGAATAGGGGCTGCTCTGTAAGGTTTAAGTGAGGGAGGTCGGGAGATCACATAAGTGGGTCTGGGAATGATGTAAGAATAGCAAACATTCGACTTCCGGAACAGTTTGCTTTCATAGTTTGTTTCCCTATATGCCCAGAATAGTTTGCCAGCATATTGTTTGAAAAATTAACTATTATTAGAGGGTATTTCTGTTCGAATGATATTAGGTAACTTTTGTAAATAAGACTTGCCAGATACTTTTTGAGATTAAAACAAGGTTTTAACCATGGTTTAAAATCTCGGTATCGGTATTGATATCGGCCAATGAGTGTTTGTACCAATATCGTCAATAGCAACCCCGATATTGGCTGATATTATATGGTTAATATAGTATCAATTACCTCAAAACCTGACATGTTATTGCCAATATATACTGGAATAGGACGATATTTGAAATATCATGTTTTTAACTAAACCAAGATATATCATCTGTTTCAAATTTGGTATTAATGATCCAAAGCCACCCCTAAAATATTTGTTTCAGTTGTTAATTCAAAACAAGTGAACGCTCAGAAAAGAATGAAAAAAATGAGAAAGAGATAGAAACAAGAAGAGATGGAGAAAAAGGAATAAAGCACTTACTGTTGTTGCTGGTTGTCGGCATTGCTGTGTTTTACACTGCAACGGCAAAAGATGGAAGAACCTTTCTATGGTCAGTGATTTGACATGTTTTGATTGTAAAGGATTCCATTAGGATTTCAGTCGCTTACTTATAAGGGCAAATGCATGCTACATAAAATATCACAATCTATGAGTTAACTGGACCAAGTTTGGAATCTTTGGATGAGTTTATCAGCAGCCTCAATGAATTTATAAATAAAAATAAATCTTTGGATTTTTGGGGATTATGGAATGTCCGGAAGACATTTGTACTCGCCTGTAATTTATTATCTGGCTGGACCTCATTTTTGGCTAACCATCCCCCCCCCCCCCCCCCCCCCCCCCCCCCCCCCCCCACCCACCCCACACAAAAAAAAAAAAAAAAAAAAGGAGGAAAAGAAAGAAAAAGAAGAAGAAGAAGAGCCAATGTAGTTCTGTCGTTAAATCATAATGCTACTATGTTACCAGATAGCCTAATTGTTTTATATATGAGTAACAACTAAAGTCTTATATAATTTACTAATAAATATTAATAATTATTGTCAAAATAATCATATTATAGTTGAATAGACATAAAACTTGAGTGCTAACCTCTCAAATTAGGAATTACTGTATGCCCTCAGTTTTTACTATGAAGATGATGTTTTTATCTAAATTATTTGTTATTATTATTTTTTACTTAAGCAACATTTTTTATAAAAAGGCAGATGGACTGAATTTGCTATGCTAGCTCTAAGCTTTATGGGTTTTTATTACATTTATGTTATGAAATATGTAAATTTGTTGCACTTGTGCCATAGAGTTGAAAGGAAACAAGTGTAAAATCAGTTTCATTGTTCGACCTGATGTGTTACTCTGTCAGCTCTTTTTATTTGTTTAGTGCAGTTGCATATTTATCTGGTACCACTTGTACCAGTGTTACCTCAATCCTAAAAACTTTTAACGCACTAGTTTTTTTTCCTTCTGAATTTAAGCTTTTGCTGCATTCTCTCTCTCTTTATGTTGTATAATATAACACAAATGTCTGCAGATACTTTAATGATTTACCACTTATTGTTCCTTGTAAACTCTATCTACAGTTAAAGAAGATGAGCAATACCAAACAAGTAGTATCTGAACCTTCTAAACCAGCTGGGAAGGCAGGGGCAGCAGAAGTTAATGACGACAGTAAAGATGCTCAAATGGACATCCCGAATGGAAAAGCTGAGAAGTTGGAAGTCCAGAAGAAAGATATCAAAAGGAAAAAAACCAAAGGTGGCACCAAAACTGATGGGAAGGTACAATATAACGTTCTGTCACTTAATGGCTAATTTTGATGATTTAGGATCTAATTTTGTAAGTATCTTGTCACAGTTGAAGTTCAGCAATTCAGAACAAGCTGTAACTATAACCATTGTTCCCCCAGAAAAGAAAGATGGAGCAGTTGCTGATAATAATGGGGATGCCAAAGCATCCCTGATGACAAAAATCACAAGAAAGACTACCGGAGAAAGTTTAAGAAACCAAAGAATAGTGCTTCTAAGGGTGGCATAGAAAAAGATGGAAACGCAACACCTTCGTCCACGGTCAGACCAAAGCAGAAGAGGAAATTCCCTTCAAGAGATGAAATTTCCCAAGCTAGGTAAGGAAGACTTTGGTGACTTAAATTTCATTTCATTCAAATTCTAATTTTTCAATGTCATATCTATTAAGCCGTTTCTCCATCTGGGTTTCCAAACTGAGGACATTTCTCTCTTCTTTAAAAGTTATTATGTATTAGCTGGCATTAGCTCATTGTATGCTGGAGATTTCTCATTAGGTTGCACTTGCGCTCATCTTTTTTTTTTTTTTTTAAATGTTTTTCCCAAATGGCCTTTTTGTTTCACTTTGTTGCACCCTTTTAGAGGTGCGTGCAGCCACTCGGGAAAACATAATTATTGTTTGGAACAACATATTTCCTGAAATAACAAATTATAATCATGATGTTTCATAAAAAATTTTGCTACTTCTATCCAATACAATTGCTTGTAGACTTACTTAGGATTTATCGCATTGATTTCCTGCAGAGAAGAGAAAAGGAAAACCTTGAAGAAGAAAAAGCTTGAGTAGTGAAATCATTCACTTGTGAATGATCTCCTTTACAGTTATGGTGCCCCAAATGGCCAACTGCAGTTGATCAACTGTCAATTTTTGCACCGGATGCATGGCCCTGCAGATCAAGGCTTTAACAGCAAGGCTGCGGCTTCAAGCCTGTATTTATTCTCACATGGATGGGAGGTTGTTAATACCCCATTTGCAATTTTGGTTTAAATGAGATTTATCCGAAACATTATATAAGTGTAATACAAAAAAACCTCTGATGTTAACGATTGTTTAGTTTGCTTGTTGAGTTTAGTTTGAATGAAAAGGAGGAAAAAGAAAAAAGAAAAGAAAAGGTTCTCCTTGCAGTAAGTTTATTCACTTCACACAACTGTCAAGTTGCACATTTCTTAATTTGCAAGATGGTGCCTGAGTTCCAACTGTTTGGTTACATGTAAAAAGTGAAAAATTCTGGTCACCTGTGCTGATGCCTATGAAATTATCTGCGTAAGCTACAATAACTGAATATGCTTGTTACCAAGCAGATTTGCATGAGGCAAGCAACTCAACAGCTTCTTTTTGTCTCAAACAGGTACTTCCAACCCTAAACTCCTGTTTGACAAATGTATCTTCCATAATTGTATGCTAACAAGCTGTGTTACATTTTAATTAATTTAGTTCCGGGTGAGTTATAATTGCAAAGAAAAAGAGTTGTTTGTTTGTTTACTAAGAAATAAGAAGTGGCTTCGATTCAGGTTTTCTGAGTTTGTTACACGCTCAAGAAGAATTTGGAAGACGTTGAAGAGATTTCAGTAAATCTTACGTGGTACGTGTTGTATATGACGGCTTCATAAATTATATTGGATCAAAATAGAGCAGAGGACGTATCAATAGTGAATGTGGATCACGGCAAATCTTTTCTATAATTTTTTTTTTAAATTTTTGAACATCAAATCATTTAACTAGGAAACACTACTAGAATCACATGTAGATATTACTTTAGACTAGTATTTCCGAGTTAAAAGTAAACAATTGAAGTTTTAGGACTACTTTGGATTCTTAAAAACTTCGGTGCAAACAAACGCTCTAAGCGATCATATCCGAAGATCATTGAAGTAACTTAAGTCTTTAGGAGTATGAAAGGGACTTCGGATATTTACTGGGAGGTCTTCCTGATAAATAAAGGCCCTAACCTTGACTTCCTTTAACAACGGGGTCAAGTAAACAAACAATTAATGACACTATGATGCTCTCTCTCCCACTGTCTTCCCTTGAGAAATCCCCAAATTCAGCAAACCCTCTCTCTACCTTCCTCAAACATTACCTCTACTTCACACCCTCAAGCAGCTCCATTCTCTCCTCATCAAAACCAACACCCCAATCTCCACCCTCATCCTCACCTTCTCCCACATTGCTTCCCCTTCCCATTTCCTCTACTCCCACCAGATATTTCCACCTCCATCCCTCGGAGCCCGGCATCTTCCACTGGAGCTCCCACCTCAATACCCTCCCATCCTCCCCTTCCTCCTCTTTCCATGTCCTGCAGCTCTTCTCTCGCCTCCGCGAATTCGACATCCTCCCCAACTCCTTCACTCTCTCCTTCGCCCGCAAGGCCTGTTCCCAGCTCACTGCCGCCCTTTCCGTCGGTAAATGTATCCACTCTTTGCACTAGTACTTATCTCATTTCTTGTTTTGGTTTCACGTCCCGTCTCCTCTTTTTTTAGCCGAAAAAAATTCCCATATGGAGATAAAATAGTGGGCATTGCTTCAATCATCTAGTGTTTTTTTTTTTTTTTAAATTTTGTGTTTAAAACTATTTTCAACATCTGATCTCTCACAAGGGTCTTTAACTAAACACACATATGAAGCATGAGCAAGATATAGTCATAAATGTTCTCAACTTCCACTAATCAACTCCCAAGTCTCTATATAAACCCAACAACCATATTATATGCTGGCTGAGCTTGAGCAGCTCTGAAATTAAGAATTCAATCAAAGAAGTAGTTTTGAAGTTAGGAAGAATGGAGAAGAAGGTTGCACTCTTTCTTGTACAATTGATTTTTATTGGTTTAGTCAGCTTCTCTGTAGCTCTTGCAGGCTACAAAGAGCTACTTCCTGACTACCGCAGGACTCAACTCTCATGTTGTACTGGGTTCAATACTTCAAAGGGGTGGTTGTGTGTAACCACCGCTTCTAAATGTATGTATCTTAGTACAAGTATCCTAATATGGTGATAATACTTGATTTAACCTTCCTGGTAGCCAGACTGATTTCATTTCAACTCTAGATACTAGTTTCCAATATTTTACATTTTTTCTAAATTTTTTGAAATTTTTCTGAATTATTTTGAAAAATCTTCGGAATTCGATGTCGATTGGTACCGTTGCTGGACTTCAGAATTTTTAATTTACAATCAGGATTGAATTTTCTGCATCTAATTTCGCAGTGTTGCTCAGAATAATATTTTTTATCCTTGAATTTTTTTGAATTAATCAAAATTTTACCTAATTAAATAATAATTTAAAAATTCTTTTTCTTTCTCTTTCTTTTTCCTCTCCCTCTCTCTACTCTCTTACTTTTTTCCACCACCTTATTTTCACCGACTCTCTCTTTAAATCTCTCTTTTTCTATTTTTCTCTCAGTCTCTCTTCTCTCTCACATTTGTCTCTTTATCTCTCTCACACATTCTCTCTAACTATCTACATCACTCTCTTTCCCTCCATACCTCTCTTCTCCCTTTCTCTTTGCCCTCTACCCAACCCAACCACCTGGCCAGCCTAGTCACCGCCGGCCAGGCCTAACTGTCACTGGCTAGGCCCATCCACCGCCGGTCGGCCTCCCTCCTCTCCTCTCTTTTTCTCTCTCCTCTCTTATCTCTCTTTTCTTTTTTCTCTTTCTTCTTCTTTCACTCCTCTTCCTCCTCTGGCCAACCACCCAACCCACCACCGCGCCCCCTCTGGCTAGGCCAGGCCGTCACCACCACACCACCTTCTTTTTCTTATTCTCCTCCCTCTCTTCCTCTCTCTCTCTCTCTCTCTCTCTCTCTTTCCCATTAGCTGCTGGTCAACCAGCCAACCGTCGCCGCGTTTCAGCGACCGCAACCGCTGGCCGCCGCTTTCCTCCTCTTCCCCTGCTCCTCCCTCTTTCTATCTCACGTTCTCTCTCTTTCACTATTGGACCCAAACCCGACCCATTAACCATATAACCCATAAACCCATTTGCTTAAGTCTATTGGGTTTGGGTATAGGATTTAAACCCAACCCGATAGCTATTAGGATTTTGCCTTGTTTTAAAGAGAAGATGATGATCCAAGAAGATCTAATCGAGCTGGAGAAGATGATACTTGAAGCAGAAGAAAAGCAGATCAAGAAAAGTTAGTCGACTTCTAGTCGACTAATAAAGACTACTTGTCGACTAGGCCTAAGTACTAGTCGACTAGGACAGATTCATAGAGAAAGCAGTTTAGAGTAGTCAGCTATATAAACCTATTGTCGACTGGGCCTAAGTGCTAGTTGACTATGTGTGGAATTTTCTCAAGCATAATTAGTTTTCTTTTCAGGTGCCGGTTTCCTCTTCTGGTGGAGTTCGAATAGGATTCAAATTCTATTTAATAAACGTTTGTTTCTAAAGATTAAAGAGTTTAGAATCCTTCTAAATTAAGGAGATTAACTCCTAATAGGATTGATCAAGATTCTTCAAGCATCTAATGATCAAGATCATCTCATAGTACAAATAGAAGTTGTATTGTAAAATCTTATAAATAAAAGATTGTAAGATAGGATTTAGGTGGAGAAGAGGAGCACAAGAAAGTTGTGGTGAACAATAATATAAAGCCCTAAAAAAATCAAGAAGGCCCTAAAAAGTCAGCAAAGAGAGGAGCAAGGTGAAGATGCATAGAGAGAAGGTATACTCTTGTAATATAGACGTAAATTCAAGGAGAAGATGAATACTCTTCTGTCATCAAGAGGAATGCTAGATCTCTTTGTGTTAAGTTTATTAATAAAGCTTTCTCAAGTTCTCTCCCCGTGGACGTAGGCCAAATTTGGGCCGAATCATGTTAAACTGTGTGTACTTTTTCTTGTATCTTTTAATATTCATCTTGTGTGCTCGAGGTAATCAATCTCATGACGTGTTTGAGGTCGTCAGTAGGGATCTTGTATCTCCCAACTATTAGTATTATAGTAAGTATGGTATCCTGAGTTATGCACGCAACAATTGGTATCAGAGCATATCAATTCCATCGTAGCAAATGGTATTAGAGTTGATGGTGTTCGTTCAAGACTCGAGTGCTCTAGATGAAGCAGAAGATGTCAAGTCGATGGAGTTCGGTGGAGGCATCAAGATGAAGAAGACAACAAGAAAGTTCAGATTTGTTCTAAGGTAAAGATCGATAACTTTTGGAGTATATTGGTCAAGGTTGAGTCGTCAAGGCTAAATGATGCTCAGATCTGACACGATAAGTGTGGAGGTGATGATTGGATCATCGCCAATGGCAGACTATAAGACGAGCCCGACGAACTTGCAAAGGCATCGCACAAGTCATCCCCTGAAGGCTCGCTGTAGCAACAAGTTAAAGGAAAAAATAGCGGAGGGTGATGAAGATGATTAACAGACGAGATTGATCGGAAGGTAGATCATATAATCGTAGTCGGATTCAGACGATCAAGGTGTCGAACCCTATGTTTCTTCGGCGTTCTAGATGCATGGTAGAGCAGATCGAGGAGATTCTAATGTTTGGTGTATGTTCTGTATAATTCGATAAAGGAATCGACAGAAATCACGGTCTAAGTTACAATGGCTAGTCGTGACACTGTGAAGATTATTGCAGACATTAGTGGATCTATCATGTTTGAAGATCATCAATAGCAGGATAATTGATCTGGCAAACATCAATGCAGTGGTGGATGACAACCCTGATTAATGGAAGGAAGATCATGACGGTGTGTGGCAGAAAGGTCTGATAAGAACATGGCAGTTATGTGAAGACGATAAGTCCCAAGGTTAAAACATCGATGGAAGGTGAACCATCTCTAAGTGATCGGTAGAGGACCATAGCACGACAAGCCCTTGACAATGTTCGTGTAAAGTTGGTATGACCATGGTCAAATAAGAGGCGGAACGCCTCAAGACCAGCGGGGCCTCCATGGCCAAGAAGGCGTCACAAAGTGAAATTTGTTGGTGGCGGCAGTGATGCAATGCAAGCTAAAGGAAAGACACTAAATCAAGTTGGAGTTTAAACGAAAAGCTTGAAGGGAGCTCACTTCGAGATGGAGCTTCAAGAAAAACTGCAATGGGTCTAACTGTTGCAGGATGACTAAAGAAAGAGTGCATTCATATAAGGCCCAAGATGATCCAAGACATGGCGGTAAGCAGCCAAAGGCTCCGGAGAGGGGCAAGAGTAAAAACTTCTAAGTACGGTTACAACTAAGAAAAGAATCAATGTAGTAATCCAAAATCTCAAGGTGTTTTACTAAAGGCTTGAAAAGCAAATCAAGGTGAAGATTGTTAGGATTTTGTCTTATTTTCAAGAGGAGATGATAGTCCAAGAAGATCAAATCGAGTTGAAGAAGATGACTTGAAGCAGAAGAAGAGAAGCAGATCAAGAAAAGTTAGTCGGCTTATAGTCGACTAATAAAAACTACTAGTCGACTAGGACAGATACATAGAGGAAGTAGTTTATAGTAGTCAACTATATAAACCTATTGTCGACTAATGAAAGAGATTAGTCGACTAGGTCTAAGTGCTAGTCGATTATATGGGGTGTTTTCTGAAACAAAATCAGTTTCTTTTTCAGGCGACTGTTTCTTCTGGTGGAGTTCGAATAGTATTCAGATTCTATTCAATGAAAGTTTGTTTCTAAAGATTAAAAGGTGTAGAATTCTTTTAGATCAAGGAGATTAACTCCTAATAGGATTAATTAAGATTCTTCAAGCATCCAATGATCAAGATCATCTCATAATTCAAATAAGAGTTGTATTGTAAAGTTTTATAATAAAAGATTATAATCAAGGATTTATATGGAGCAGAGGAGTAGAAGAAAGTTGTGGTGAACAACAATGTAAGGCCCTAAAAAGCCAAGAAAGAGAGGAGCAAACTGAATGTACATAGAGAGAATATATACTCTTGTGATCTAGACGTAAATTCAAGGGGAATGTGAATACTCTTGTGTCATTAAGAGAAAGGCTAGATCTCTTTGTATCAAGTTTATTAATAAAGCTCTCTCAAGTTCTCTCACCGTGGATGTAGGTCAAGTTTGGGCTGAGCTATGTTAAGTTGTGTGTTCTTGTATCTTTTAATATTCATCTTGCGTGTTTGAGGTAATCAATCTCATGGTGTGCTTGAGGTCGTCAGTGGAGATCTTGTATCTCCCAACTATTGGTATCATTATAAGTATGATATCCCGGGTTATGCATGTAACAATTGGTATCGGAGCATACGAATTTTGCCATAACAATAGCAACCTAAACCCACATCCAAAACTAAATAAAGGTAATTTTGCATAAAATTCCTTATTAAATAATATTTATTACTTTTTAAATATTATAAAATTATAAATTTAACCTATTTTATTTATTTTAGTGTTCGAATGATATCTTGACCATCCGGAGTTCGATCTGGACGATTCTTGAGCCGTTGTGATCGTAAAAAATGTGCTACATCTCTGTGACAATAATTGTGAGTGTTTTTGATGTAAAATCAACCTGAATCGCAATCACCTTCAAATTGTAACCAAAATTTGAACTTGAGAACAGAATAAGATTTTGAGTTTTCACCCCTTACGCGGGCTTCTCACCCAAAAACTCGAGAGCAAATAAACTCAAGAATTAAGCCAGATAATTTGAGAAAAGTTTAATCATTCAATTAATTCCAATATAATAGTCTAGGGGGCCTTATATAGGCTTTACAAAAGAGGACTAATGGGAAATAACCGATGTGGTACTAAACGCCCACAAAAGAACACAAATAAAGCTAAAACATCTACTACAAATAAAGCTGAAACAAATCCAATCTAAAACCAAAGAACTCCAGTGCGTCGCTTCCTGAAGTATACTCGATCGAATCTGCCCCTGAGCGGCATGATGTCCTCATCAATTCCCCCCGGTGGGAAGGACTCGACCCCGTCGAGTGTGGGGGACTGAACTGCTGCTGGCTATGATAGCGCTCCAGGCGATCAGGATCAAGATGCTGGAGGTCTTCCTCGGTAATCCAAGAATTTTCTGAATCAGGTTTTCCTGTCCACTTAATGAGATAGCGTCGCGTCCCGCCGTCTCTAGTAGAGACAATCTGATCATCCAAGATAGAATCTATATTTTCTGTTGCATAGGACAGTTTAGGGGGAAGTGGAGGTAGTGAGGGGCTCTCAGAAAGGTCTTGGCTTGGCTCATCCACGAATGGGTCAGAAGGGGTATCAAAGGTACCTCTATATGGGACCAAATCCTCAACATTAAAAGTGCAACTGATGCCAAAGTCAGGTGGGAGGTCTACCACATAAGCATTTGAATTGATTTTCTTGAGAATCTTGAATGGTCCTGCGCTCCGTGCGTGTAATTTCTTCACGGTTCCTGGTGGAAACCGTTCGGGTCTCATGCGGACCATCACATAATCTCCGACATTAAAAGTTCTTAATCGGCGATGTAGATCTGCAGAAGCTTTATAATCAGTATTATTTTTCATTATCTTTTCTCTAATCTCCTCATGTAATGCACGGATATGAGATGCAAATGCTGATGCTGAGTCTGATACCCTAGAATGATGATGAGCCATGGGAATTAAGTCAACTGGTTGCCTGGGCTTAAAACCGTTTACTATTTCAAAAGGACTAAGACCCGTAGTTTTATTGACAGATCCATTGTATGCAAATTCAGCCATAGGCAAAATGAGATCCCAAGTTTTCAAATTTTCTCCAACTAGACACCTAAGGAGATTTCCTAGTGTTCTGTTTACTACCTCGGTTTGGCCATCTGTCTGTGGATGAAAGGCTGTTGAGAATTTCAGTTTGGTACCCATCTTATGCCAAAGTGTTTTCCAGAAATAGCTAACAAACTTAACGTCCCTATCAGACACCATGATTTTAGGTATCCCATGCAACTTGATATTATCAAAGAACAAGATAGCTACGCGAGACGCATCTGAGGTCTTGGAATACGGGATAAAGTGAGCCATTTTCGAGAATCGATCAACTACTATTAGGATAGAGTCGTGCTTTTTATGAGTTTTTGGCAATCCTAGTATGAAGTCTAGGCTTACGTCTTGTCAGGGGCAATTAGGTACTGGAAGAGGAGTGTAAGGTCCGGCCATCTGCTTTTGTTGCTTGGCCAGTTGGCACGTGCGACATTGGCTAACTATTTTAGAGACATCTATTTTCAGACTCGGCCAGTAGAATCGGTATTCAACGGCCTCAATTGTCTTATTCTGACCGAAATGTCCCGCCAAACCTCCAGCATGTACTTCCCAACAGAGAAAATCCCTGAGGGACGTACGGGGAATGCATAGCTTACGGAATCTGAATAGATAACCGTCTTGAAGGAGAAAACTGTACATCTCACGAACCGGGCCGTCTCGTAACGTGACATAAATTTTCTCAAAGTCGGGACATGAATCGTACTCCTCTTTTAACCTCTCGAATCCAATCACTTCTGTGCTCATAGTCACCAAAGTCGTGACACGTCGGCTCAGCGCATCAGCGACCTTATTCTCGATGCCTGCTTTGTGCTTGAGAACAAAAGTGTAATCCTGCAGGAACTCCACCCATTTACTATGTCTCGCATTCAGTCTCTTATGAGAGTTGAGAACCTTAGCGCTTCATGATCTGAATACAGCACAAATTCCTGCGGTAACAGATAATGTCTCCAGTAGCGCAAAGCCTGTATTATCGCATAAAATTCCTTGTCATATGTGGAGTATCGTTGTCGGGTATCATTTAGTTTTTTTGCTGAAATAAGCAATAGGGTGGCTTTCCTGACTCAGTACACCACCTATTGCCAGTCCCGATGCGTCACAAGTTACTTCAAAAGCTTTTGAAAAGTCAGGGAGACGCATTACGGGAGCTTCTGTCATCATCCTCTTAATTTCAGCGAAAGCCTTGGAGGCAGCAGGAGTCCACTGGAACCCCTCGCTCTTTAAATAATCGGTTATAGGTGCCATAATAGCACTAAAATTCTTTATGAACCGACGGTAGAAAGTGGCTAACCCATGAAAGCTTCGGACTTCCCTAATCGTTCGGGGCTGTGGCCATTCGGTTATTGCCTTCACCTTTTCAGGTCCGCAGAAACCCCCTCGGATGACACTACAAACCCTAGGAAGATAACCTTGTCTATACAAAAACACACTTTTTTAGATTCGCATAAAACTTCTCAGTCTGGAGTGTGCATAGGACCTGCCTCAGATGCCCCACATGTTGCTCCTGATTTTGACTGTAGATCAGTATATCATCAAAATATACCACTATGAATTTACTGATAAACGGTCGAAACAATCGAGTCATCACTCTCATGAAGGTGCTAGGAGCATTGGACAGTCCAAATGGCATAACCAACTATTCATATAACCCGTCTTTAGTTTTAAATGCAGTTTTCCATTCATCCCCAGGTCGGATTCTAATTTGATGTTACCCGCTCTTAAGATTAATTTTGGAGAAGATTGTGGCACCTGACATCAGATCCAGCATATCATCAAGACGGGGAATGGGGAAACGGTACTTGACGGTAATTCTATTGATTGCACGACTATCCACACACATACGCCACGTACCATCATTCTTTGGCGCCAAAAGTGCGGGAACCGCACATGGGCTCAAGCTCTCTTTGATGAACCCCTTGTCGAGTAACTCTTCTACTTGCTGTTGTAATTCCGCATGCTCAGTTGGGTTCATTCTATAGTGGGGCAGATTTGGTAAAGTTGCTCCTGGGACTAAGTCAATAGCATGTTGAATGTCTCGCATAGGGGGAACTCACCTGGTAGATCTTGTGGGAGGGTTTCAGAAAACTCCTCCAGAATTGGTTTAATGTGCTCAAGAATCTTCTCCTCGATATTCCGGTTAGCCTCTCGAGCCACGAGAGCATAACAAGTAGAACCTTCATGCAAGCTCTTTTCAATTTGATCGTGGCTAATCAAATTCATTCCCATCTTACCTTTGCCCTTATCACCCTTTTTTTAGGATTTATAACGTCCACTTTGTCTTTCCCTTTGTCAGCCTCTTTTTCTCGGATTGGCGGTTTCGGTTGATTTGGCATAATCTTCACCTTTTTTCCGTTATGAATGAACGAACACTGGTTGGTACGTCCATATATGGTCATATCTAAGTCAAATAACCATGGTCGACCCAAAATGATATGACCAACATTCATGGAGAGTATGTCATACCACACATTATCTGTGTATGTGGCAAGTATGTGGCAAACTGGATGAGAATTTGACATCTCTCCTGAACATCTATAGATGTAGCGTCGACCCATGTAACCTTGTAGGGGTTTGGATGCTTCACCGGTCTCATCCCCAAGGTAGTGATTAACTTTGACGCAACAGCGTTGATGTAGCTGCCACTATCCACTATTACCTTGCAGTTCTTATTGTCAATTTTGTGCAGGTTTGAAATATGGCATCCCTTCTCCAGTCATTGAGTGGTTCGGGCTGGGTTAAAGTGCATCTAACCACTCCTACTTTGGTGCGAGCTACACTAGGAGGTAGGCTCGTCATTTTCACGGTTCTGATGCACCCATTGAATTCATATTCTTCGACAGAGGCATCTGAGTCATCATTTTGTTGGTGCACAACCTCTTCTCCATCATCCTCTCCTTCTATATCTTCAATGGGAACTTCTTCAAAAAGGGTTTTAGTTTGACTCGGGCACTGGCTGATAAGGTGACCATACCCTTGACACCTGTAGCATTGGGCTCTAGGGTTGACTTTTTCTGGTTCACTAACCGTTCTCTTTTCGGATGTGAAAGGCTTTGTACCAGAAGGACCTGCTGGTTTGACGCTAGAAGAACTGAAGACAGGTTTACTTGGGGTAAGAAGAGTGCGGTTGAAGCTTGGCTGGCTAGTAGTGGCGGTTCTAGAGTTATCCCTAAAGTTATTTCCGTTAAAATAGGATCCTCTAGACTCATCTAAGTCGGTGACTAGCTGATATGCCTGTTCTAGAGTCGTGATGCCTCGAGCAATGAGCTCTCGGCGATAATCATCCCTAAGACCGGACCTGAACCTAGATAGGGTCTGTTCGGAAGATTCTAACTCGATAGCTTCACACCGATTCAAATATTCATCAAATTTAGCAATGTAATCAGTGACTGATTTGTTCCCCTGGGTACATCGATTCCATTTGTCTAATAATTGTTGACTGAATGATGGTGGAACATACTTCAACATAAGCTTCTCTTTCATGCTTCCCAAGTGTCCACTGGGTCTTCCCTTCTGTACCTCATCATCCTCTCTAGGTTTCCCTAATATTGCCCAGCTTGTCTCGTTAGTTTCATTACGGCCAATCGAATCTTTCTTGACTCAGACATGTCATGCCAACGAAAATATCGGTCCATAGCCAACTGCCAATCTATATAAACCTGAGGGTCTAAGCGCCCGTCGAAGGAAGGAGCATCGACTTTAACGCTCTTGATATACTGGGCATCGGCATCAGTTGTATGGTAAGGTGGGCCTTGCTCACGCCGGAAGACCTACTGTCATTTTGAGAACTTTCCTCCTCCCTGATTCTTCTCCTATTGGTTTCTAGCCTACCAATTCGGGTTGCTAGATCCCTAACTTCTTGTAGTTGTCTGTCCATATTTTCTATCTTATTTAGGATTGTGTTAAGTATATCGTGAATGCTAGGGTCCATTGGTGCCGAAGTTTCTCCTACAGAAAAAGTTTTACCACTTCTAGTAGGCATGCAAGATCTTACCTGACTCTAAATGCAAGCTGTCCTAAAACTGATATGTATGTTATGCAGGAGGAGTCAGAGATTAGAGTGATGAAAGATAATACCAATTTTAAGTTACGTAGATTAACACGTGATTAAGAAAATGTAATGTGGAGACAGTGATAAAGACACGTGATGACACAGTTAACTCCAAGATAAATCAAGTGATCACAAATTCAAATTAGTTAAGTTGCACAATTAATATTAAGTCGGGTTACCACTCAAGGTCAGAATCACACAACTCACTTATTTAGTGGGCAACAGTCAATAAAGTCTACCTTGCGACAGATTGGAAAGGCTAGCTATTTTAATTAAGTAGCAGGAATAACTGAATAGAATATTCAAAGTTACCTGGGGAGGCGACCGTAACTCAAACCTGAACGAGACTGCTGAGGCGCGTAGTACTGGTCGTCACGAATCCATTGCCTCGAAAACGGCTCGATTTGGACTTGAAACGAGCTCTGAACTGTCGTCGGAAGTGCTGTTGTGTTTCTGAACTGAGTCAGGAACGATCTGGACCGAGTCAACTCAGTAAAATAACCCGGTTGCTGACGTCAGCAGTGACGTCGGTAACACTGTTACACACGGGTCGCAATAAAACGGGGCGGGTTCGGTTGTCTTGCAGGGACCCGACCGATTCGCCCACCGGTTAAATTTGGGTGGGTTGGGTTTTAGGGATTCAAACCCGTTCTCTTCCCACCCACTTCCTCCCTCGATCTCTGCTAGGGCTCGCGACCGGACGGAGTTCCCAGCTATGGCGACGGCGAGAGCGGCTACGGAGATCCGGCGACGCTCAATCAGAATCGGACGACGATGAAGACGACGCTGACGGGGACAACGGACGGCGAAGAAGAGATCTTATGGCGGCCTCGGTCGATGAGGATGGGGAAGCAGAGAGGGTGGCGGTGGTGGATCAAGGAGGACGACAATTGATCCTGCTTCAGGAAGCTCCGACGAGTCGTGGATGGATCAATTTGATGAGGACCAAACGAAGAGGTTGAATGGCTGGAGAGGCTCCGGAAGCTTCGATCTAAGTCCACGAAGCTTCGACAAGGCTCTGATTCGAGCCAATCCGCTCCGATCTGCTCCTAATCTGCGCCGGTGATGAAGTCGGCTCAAAGGGGAGGACGCCGGCAAAGTTCTAGAGGTAGACGACGGCGTGGAGACCTGTTTTGAAGATCTCCGGCAAAGACGCGATGCCGAGGCTCCGGTGAAGGCACTGTGATGTAAAGGAGGGGTCGTTTATTGCTCTATGATGTCAGATTTAACTTGAACTTCGTAGGTAAGGCTTGGATTTGGCGTCGGAGGCGGACGACGAAGGTGGTGACTTTGTTGATTTGGGCACTGGATCTGGTGAAAGAGATGGGATAAGGACGACGGTGACAGTGGCGTCAGAGATCTTCAGCGGCGACGGCTTCGTCGAATGGGGGCAAGGATGAAGACGAAGGCGGAGATGTTGGAGATCTCCGGTGACGCCGACTTCAGTGGTGGAAGGCGACGACGACGACGGCTTCGTCGGGTCTGACGATGATGGCGGCGGAGGACGTGGCTGTCGGCGGCGGCGGAGGACGTGGATGGTGAAGGTGGAGTACTGGATGAGGGTGTTGATGGCAGCGAAAGGGGAATTTGGAGGGATGAAATTTTGGGTGTCACTGTTGCCGTCGGATTTTGAGGGAAGGAGGAGGAACAAGGAATTTTGAGAATTTTTTTTGAATGGATCTGAAATCTAGATTAGGGATTTGTTGCTGGAGAAGATTTGAAAAAAAGATAATATTTGAAGGGAATTGAAAACCAGGGCTCTGATATCAAAATGATGTAAAACCAACCTGGATCGCAATCACCTTCAAATTGTAACCAAAATTTGAACTTGAGAACAGAATAAGATTTTGAGTTTACACCCCTTACGCGGGCTTCTCACCCCAAAACTCGAGAACAAATAAACTCAAGAATTAAGCTAGATAATTTGAGAAAAGTTTAATCATTCAATTAATTTCAATATAGTAGTCTAGGGGGCCTTATATAGGCTTTACAAAAGAGGACTACTGGGAAATAACCGATGTGGTACTAAACGCCCACAAAAGAACACAAATAAAGCTAAAACATCTACTACAAATAAAGCTGAAACAAATCCAATTTAAAACCAAAGAACTCCAGTGCGTCGCTTCCTGAAGTATACTCGATCGAATCTGCCCCTGAGCGGCATGATGTCCTCATCAGTTTTTCTTTTATAAGTTATATTTCAATATAAAGTATAAAAGTTAATTTATTAAATTATATTTATCGTTCAATAAATCATGTGATCGGTAAACAACTGTGATTAAAACATGTATGAGTGTTTTTTTTATAAATTATATTTCATCATGTTGAATAAAACTAATTCATTGATTTATTTTAGAAATTTGTAATCATCGTCCAATAAATCATGTAAATGGTAAATCACTGTAACTAAAATAATTGTGAGTACTTTTAAATTCATTCAATAAAATAATATTTTATTGTGATTATGATTTAATATAAAATATAGATAAGTTATATATTTAGTGATTATTAAACTGTAGATTAAATAAATTCTTTATAAATAAATTGATAATTTTTAATATAGTTGTGATGAATTTAAAAGTAAATAATTCTATATAGTTACTTTGTGATATCGATCATGTTAATAGCATGAAATCGTTATAACAAATACTGATATATATATTATATATATATATATATATATATATATATATATTATATATATATATTATATATATATATATATATATATAATATATATATTATATATATATTAGCACATGTTCATGTTGATATTGCCACCGTTACCTGACTTACACAGGACATTGTTATTTCTTGTAGTTGTATCATTGTTACACGGATACTCTGTTACATTGGACACCGTTATTCCTTATTCTTGTCTCACAAATACATAGATACTTTTGAGTTCATAACTTGATTATTCTCATATCACTGTTACATGATTATATATTGAATACTGATATTTGACTATTCATGTATTGCTATTATCGACATATTATTAACATGACTCTTGTTGCCTGTTTTTGTTGGCTATTGATATATGATGTGTGAAACTAAGTGCCACGTGGAAGCCACCACGAAGGCCACCTCTAGAATTCCTCATCTCCTATTCATGTTTTTATGTTTAATGATATAAACACTATTCATAATCTGTTATCCTGGTACATGCTACATGCATTGTTATTGTTCTTGTTTAACTATCAAGTTTATTCATGATAAACATAATATCGGGATCGGGGAGACTTGACACTTGACTAGATCTTATTGGGTGGATGTTTTTGGATCCATATTAGTCCCTTCCGCGGGGGACAGGACAGCGATGACTACCACATGTTTATATATATGCTCATCATGTTCAAGGAGCATTATGTTCACGTTCGCCCTAGCGGGCAGTCCTTTGATCTTGAGCAGCCAGGGAAAATTATAGCAGGCCGTAATCCTGAGTATGTACGTGATGCATCCATCCGATTAGAGCTTCTTGACTTTTGAATTTCCAATTAACATAATAAACAGTATAAATAATGATGACGACATGAACACTTATTATTTGGTTGCTCTCTTGTTTAGATTATGGTACCGTATGTCATGTTCGGATGAGTTTAGCTGGAGTACGGGCTCCAGTTGACTGCCAATAGTATGAAACACTGGAAGAGATTGATTAAAATATTAAGTGATACCGATTGATATTATTGTATAAATTTTTATATATTGTTCATCTCTATGATATCTTGATTGTTTATATTGTGTAAAACTCCCCAATTTTTCAGGTTACTAGCATGTTATTTTGCATGTATACTCTACACTTTTTGTATTCTCTATAGATACACAATTCTTGTATGTTCACGATACTATAGCACGATTATTTCTGCTTATTTTTTGAGTGGGTGTTCATGTTAACTACTGATACCATCATATTACTGTTACTATTTAAACAATAAATATGAAAAAAATAAAACTCGATACATGTTAATAAAATAAATTGATTTTATTAATATATAACTAAATTATGTACCTTATCACCAATAATAATGTCATGTTAGTGGTCATAAATGTTTTAATGATTATATATTAATATAAGGTTGATATATATAAAACTCACCCCGATTGACATAAATATTGTTTTGATCCGTAATACCGATGAGCGTGCTTGTTAATATAATATTATATTGTATCACTGTTTTTTAAGCATGTATTATATATTATCGTGATTGTTATTCTGTTATAGTATACTATTATCTTCATTTTGCCACCACTGGGTCACTTTCTGACGACCTTGAGGTTGCTTCCTTAGGTACGGGTTCAGAGATTTAGTAATATTTGATGCTTCTTAGGATATTATTAGGTATACTTGTCTCTTTATCATTAGTACGTATCTTTGTTATTTTGCTTTTGTTTCTTCATCTATTGTTGATCTCATATCTATCATGATTACTGATCTTTTTGTAGGTATTCTCATACTTATTTAAGCTGGAATGTTTGTGTATATTGTGTTTATTTTCTGTATTGTGACTTAGCGATATATGTGTGAGGTATTTTTCTTGCGTATATGCGTCGCAGACTCTCGTTTCGTCCCTACTATAATATATTTGAGAAGCAGGACATGACATTGTGACAACTGAAGAAGGTCCATACTGTCGCAATAAGATGAAATGCTACCATTAGAGTGCGGTGGTCAAGAAGGGGAAGCATCTCTTCGGAGAAACCAACCCGTAGGATATATGTGATATGTCTCTTTATGTTGACTTAGTTTGGTGAGTGTGCTGCAATAACCTGGCTAGGGCTAGGGCTAGGGCTAGGGCTTGCTGGATATATATGTATCAGTGTGTTTATCTTCTGGTAGTATTAATAGGGAAGATGTGAATGTAGTGTGCTATATATAGCTAACTGATGATATTTTACCTATATATCATCTGTGTAAGCTTGGATCTGTGTGTTTGAAGTTGTTCTCATTGCATGGGTTTATTATACTTTGATTGGCTAGTTTTTATATGTGAATTTACTATTATGTGATTTAGTTATAGCTTCAACCAATTTTTACACATATAATCTCTTTAGGAGTTTTTTTCTTATATTTTTTTTCTTGGTCAAGGTAATTTCCTGATTATATGTTAAAGAAGACATATAATCAAGAAATTACCTTGACCATAAGAAAAACTCCTTAATGAGACTATATGTAAAAAAGTTGGTTGAAGTAGACAAAATATAACTAAATTACATAATAGTAAATCCACATATAAAAACTAGCTAAACCACAGCGAGAACAACTTCAAACACAGATCCTGCTGGGATGGAAGACAATTAGGGAAGAAGAAAGAACATAGATCAAGTGCACAAATAAGAACACTAGAATTTATGTGAAAACCCTAAATAGAGGAAAACTATGACGCCACACGCAAATTCACCATATTTGAAGAGATTATAGAAGGAGAAGAGAGAGTCTCACAGTTGCTCTGTATTTACAATGACATATACTTGCTCATTAACCTTAATGACGTCACATTTTTTTTTATAGAGAAAACTAGGTTACAAGTTGTGAAATCACCAAACTGTTTTGGCATGTGTTCCCGAGTTTCACGAGGTACGAAGCTTTCAGGATGTATTACTTCTCCGTTGTGCATCTCTGAGTCACCGCTATATACTGTCGCAACGAGTACTTCTCTGCCTAGATGCTTCGGAGTGCTCTTCTAGAGTGATATCAAGCTGCTACTCTGGAGCGTGACTCTGACACTGCCTACAACCTGAAACTCTGAAGTCGTCCAATCTTCATACCGGAGTGTTTCACACTTTGCTCCGGATCTGCAATGGTGACTCCTCAAAGTAATTTTGGGTCGGGGACTCTGCCCCTGCACCCCCGCACCCCTGGGAGGGGGCTTCCCTCTCCCTTCCAAACCTCCGGCGACTTAACCGGGCAGGTCGATCATTGAATAACTCTGCGTAGGGCGACAATCCGTCAATACAATAATCAGGCTCCATAATTTAACAAATCCAAGCTTACACAGATAATATATGTGTAAATAGATCATCAGCTAGCTATATATAGGTTATTGTAGCACACTAACCAAACTAAGTTAACAGAAATAGACATATCACATATATCCTATGGGTTGGTTTTTCCGAAGAGATGCTTCACCTTCTTCCTGACCACCCCATTCTCAGGACAACATTTCATGTTACTGTGACAACATAGACCTTTTTCAGTTGTCACAACCACCCACTTTGAAGCATTGAACCGAGCACAAATGAGAGGTGCATCCTGCAGCAGTCAAGGAAGGGCTCTTCGTAGCCTGTAAGAGCTACATAGAAGTTGACTAAAACAATAAAGGTCATTGTTACAAGGAAAAATGCAACCTTCTTCTCCATTCTTCCTAACTTCAAAACTTTTTTTTTGATGGAATTCTCAACTTCAGAACTGCTCAAGTCAGCCACCATATAATATGATTGTTGGGTTTCTATAGAGACTTGGGGGTTGGTTAGTGGTAGTTGAGGAAATTTTCTAACTCCATCTTGCTTATACTTCATAAATATGTTTAGTTATAGACCCTTCTGAGAGGTCAGAGGTTTAGTTTTAAACAAAAAATAAGGGAAAAAAACACTAAATGATTGAAGCCATGACCACTACTTTATCTCAATATGGGAATATTTTCCCTAAAGAATGAGGAGACGGGGATGTGAAACAAAAACAAGAAATGAGATAGCTACTAGTGCAACATGCTAGTGCAATATGGGAATTTTTTTTTCTTGCTTATTTGGTTTTTCTTCATATATTTGGTCATTTCTTTGTCCCACATGCAAGTTTGATCAACTGGTGGTAATATTTATTTTTCAATTGGAAACAATTATCCCTAGAGAGTAGATACCTATCTCAATTATTTTGCAGAAGATACATATATATATATATAATGTATGAAGCTAATTTCAATTAAATTTCTGTTCATGCTGGTTGTCATGATTTTTACATGTCATGCATGCAGATATGATGATGAAAGACGATTATACCGAAGAGTCTTTAATTGAACAAGTGTGACTCACAGTTCCCACCACCGATGACTCCACTCTCCGGACAATTACCTTCAGGGTTCTGGTGCTTGGGCTCCTCTCAAGTGTTGCCTTAGCTTTCTTCTCCTTCCGCAAGAACCCAATCTATGTGTCATCAGTCCTGGTGCAACTCTTGGCTCTGCCTGCAGGAAGGCTTATGGCAGCTGCGGTTCCGACCAGAGCAATAAGATTTCCTGGAACAAAACATGTGTTGTCATTGAATCCTGGTCCATTCAACATCAAGGAGCACGTCCTCATCACCACAATGTCCAGGGAGCCATAGGCAGCTTCGCAGCCTTGATTCTTGGGGTGGTGAAGGCCTACTTTCACAGGACAATCAACCCCATTGCTGCCTTCTTGCTGATACTTACTACTCAGGTGCCTATCAATTGAATATTCTATAGCTATCCAACATATATAGATGTCATGGCAGATTTCATGAATATCCTTGGATATATTTTGCTGGATTAGCTTGATGGCCTATGGTGATGAACAATCATTACTTTGCTAGTTTAACTTGCTCTTTTATTTGTAGTGTAGATCGGGAACGGGAAAGATCCTACACACCATGCTTGATCGCCTTCAAAGATTAGGTAAGTCATAGCGACGGATTCAAGGTATATGAGAACGAAAGAGGTGAGTAAGAATTTTTTAGTTTTCTTTTAATTCATAGTTTAGAATTCTACTCTAAAACTAACATTCTCCTCTTTATTTTGTTTTCCTTTTCTTTTGTAAATAAAACAACATCATCTTTTCTTTTACCATTTTCTTCACATTTTCTAACTTAACATTTTTATTTTCTTTTTCTAAAACTGAGAAGAAATTCCTAATATATTTTTTGTAAACTCAAAAAGAAACGAACTTACTTAAAAGCTTCCATCGCTAGTCCCTCCTTGTGGATCACGACCCGCATAGCCACTTGCTATCGTGACAGTATTGAGAACTTGCACATTTATTTTGTATTTATGATTTTGTATTTTTGTGTGCATGTCTAACCTTAATCAAATTCTAGTGTTGTTGCCGGAGAGAGAACGGTGTAATTGTTTTTTAACAAGTTTGGTGTCTTATTTCAGGGCCATCAAGAAATCAGATTAGCGCTCAAGCATTACAGGAGAAGACTTACTATTATGTGCCCCTACTCTAGAAAGCAGGATACAAATTCCAAGAAATTGTAACGTAAAAGCTTGAAATTTTTTTGGACTACTAAAATTTTTTTTTACAGGACATATTGCTTTGCAAAAAATACATTTTTTTTATGTGTTATTTCTGCTACATCTGATATTCACATACCCTTTTTTAATCCAACAGTAATCTGATTGATTGCCAATTGCTTAAAAAAATGTTTAGACTTGCATTCTAGGTATTTGTCTAATTACGTTTCTTTTACAATTACTGTTGAAGAAAGCTGGAGATAAGCTACGTTTCATAGAATCTAGCATAGGAACATTCTTGGGTGATTTACTTACTTTTTGATTGTTACTATTGCTTTATACTTGCACACTTGTATAATCTATTTTAAGGGCAAAACCCAAAATAAGATAAGGTGGGGACGTCATTACCCTTCCTTAACCCACAACCATCTCCAAGCACGCACGGCCCAAACCTAACTTAGAATCTAATAGACATTGGCCTTAGGGACATCTCGAACTTAATAGGAGATTATCCTAAGGGGAAGGTGTTAGAATTTGACTCATGTCAAATCAATGTCAAAGGATAGGATAAGGGACGAAACTCTGAAGGCTGGTGGTTTGGCTTAATTACGCCCGTCCCTTTTGCGTGGATACCTCCCACTGATCTTTCCCCTACTTGGCCGATTAACTTGTGGTCAGATTCTGCAATATACCCCTGTGGGCAGTCTAACCAGTTAGGAGTTGTTTATGTCTAAGGTCTACTCAAACTTAGGCTAGATTTTTTTATTTTATTTGTTTGTTTGTTTGTTTTTAGTTTTTGTTTTGACATCATGGTGATATGGATTATAATTAAAATTATTCATATGCAAATAGTGATCCATATTTTGCCTCGACCTCTTTTGACTCAGATATTACCAACTTGACATATCATAACTTTAACCAACCAAGTAAGCGGATTGGTCTTCTCCGAATCAATATATGCCCTAGTCCCAATACTATGAACAAGACTGGAACAATCATCACCACTCTTCACAGAGTCAATGGGGATACAACTCCCCTGAGTCATATAGTCAACCACCTTACCAACATCCAGCTTCATATACTCCTCTCGAACAAACATTAGAAGAATCAATTGACTGAGAAAAGAGAATGGTAGTCTTAGAAGAGCTTGAGCGACAAATTCAAATTCTAGAAGATTCAAAATCCCGTCAAAATTTTTAAATCAAAGATCCTTACTCTATTTTTTAAGAAGAACATACCGACTTAGAAAAGAGTACGGAAGCCATGATTCAATTCTAAAGTGATCCTTTAAATATGATAGGAGTAAAACTTAGTCGATTGAAAAATATGCGTAAGAATAAGCAAAATCTCCCTGCCCAATATCTGATTATTCCTGACACTTCTAGCCATATTGATGAAAACAAAGAATCATGGAATCTTGACGACTTTAACCAAGATTTAATTTTATCACACAAACTTGAACTTGATCAATTTCAAACCTAGGACAAATTGGCAAGTTTTTCATTCAACGAGATTGAACTTGAATGTGATGTGACCCTGATCCCCAACCTTGTGATTCAATTTTCATTTTCGACGTTATGTTGACTCCGGTATCATTACCCAATTTGGACCAATTTTCGGAGCCAACATTTATTCCCGTACCCATAGATTTAGAAACTGAATCACCAAATTTGGATAGTCACATTCCATTGATGGGAGAAGAATGTGAGTATCAATTCTTTGATTTGAACTCAACTCTTGAACCAAAACTGACTCTCGAACTCAAAGTTGATTTTCCTTAATAATGGTTCTCGAACCTATCACTCTTGAACCCAAGTCAATTATTCTACCAAGTCACATTCTTTTGTTGGACATACGTATTGATCATAATGACTCAGTGGTGATTTTTCAAGATTGGTCATGTAAAAGGAATAAGTTTCATGATAGGATCTTTCATGATCCTATTCATATTGGGAATTGTACTTATATACATAAAAAGAGGTCATAAAGGTGGGTTCTGTGAACCACCACATTATCTTGATTGGGTTGCAATGCTTGACCCAATCCAACCATCACCTGATCCACCACCTTAAGATAATATTTTCCTTCCTTTCTTTTTTTTTTTTTCTTGCATTATGCATTCATTCATACATTGAGGACAATGCATGAGATAGGTTTGGGGGGAGGGTTCTAATATAACATAGGTTTTCTTTTTTATTTAAAATAAAAAATTAACATTTTCCTATCTTAAAATTTTTTTTTGAAAAGAGAGCAATATTTTAACACATTTTTTATAAGAAATTAAGTCAATTTTAAGAAATAGGAGAATCATAATTAGGATTTCTTATACTTGGTCAAAATAAAATTATTTGTTTGATTTTTAAAGTTAGGAAGAAAATTTAGAAAAGTAATTTAGTCTTGATTTTTACCTTAATGACATGTACATGCTTTATACACTTACACACTTAGGATTCAAAAATAAAGATTCTTATGCCTTATATAAAAAATATATGTATTATATAAAAAATTCTCTGATTAAGCTGGGTATTTGTGTCTCATAAAGCATAAGTATTCATGCCTAAAAGTGGTCCATATAATAAAATTTTTAGTTTTATGGTATTGTTTGCTCGAGTCCTTAAGTTTTTTGGTGTTTTCTTACACGGTGCCGTAAGACCGTCCGGTTTGGGAGTCACTGATTAAAAGCTCATTACATGGGCAGATTAGAAGTCTAATAGAACTAAGGAACAATATCACTAAAATAAAAAACAAATAAATAAAATAAGACATAAGAGTTAGCGTGAAAGAACCCTTAGTCAAAATTTCACGGTCACGAAGGTGCATATGACTTAGGGTAAAGTAATAGACTAGATGAGAAATACAGTCTGACTCCTTACCTTTATTGATAACACGTTTTTGATAAAGACTAAGTTTAGAAATAAAAATTTTCTATTTTTCTATAACTATAGATTACTTAAACTCTTACAAAAATACTTTGAATATTCTCTCTTTTTAAAATGCTTTTCAAAAATACTAACACTTTATTTCTTTTTCTTTTATGAATTTTGTGAATGCAATCTACTGAAAACTCTCCGAGACAGAACTTGTCCTCTAGGGTAACCTAAAGGTTTAACGACGTGTTGCACATGCTCAGTTCAATCGCGTGACCTGCGAAAGTGGTCTATTAATTTTTAGGTTTAGTTTTGATGTTTTTGCTCGAGGACGAGTAAAAGATAGGTGTGGGGGCGTGATCACACACGTGCTTGCATGTTTTAATATCATATGTGTCACATTTTTGCATTTTTATTTAAATAAAATTTTGCTATTAATGTATTTTCATGTTTAATGACGTGTAGGATAATTAAGGAAGAAAAAAGAGAGATAAACATATTTATCTAATTAAATCTAAAAGTTCAAAAGAAAGGGGATCGATTCAAATCTAGGGGTTTTAAATGCCATCTTACCTGAAGACCAGGTATATCAGATGAGATAATGTCATTCAAATTTAAAGAAAAATGAATTAGAAGAAGACCCTCTCAGTTTCACTAAGGACAAAGAGATAAATTGTCAAATGTAAAATTGAAATTCAAAATTCAAAGGGTAAATGGATAGAGAGAAGATTAATGGATGAGATGAAGCAATTTGACTCTGTAGGCTGTCTAAAAATCACTAAAAGACAAGCCATTAAAAAATAGAATTCCAAGTTCTAGACGCAAAGCTAATTTTGGCCGCGTCTCAGCAGTACCAAGGCGCGAGGGTCGAAACCCGCGTCTCATCAGCATCAAGGCGCGAGGCTCGATAGCCACGTCTCAGCAGCATCAAGGCGCGTGGGTCGAAACCCGCGTCTCAGCAGCATCAAGGCGCGAGGGTCGAAACCCGCATCTCAGCAGCTCCAAGGCGTGTGGGTTGACACCCGCGTCTCAGTTGTAACCGTCCCGGTTTCGGGGCCAATCACGGCCCACATAACGGGAAAGTTAGCCCCCATTATGGAGTGTTTTTAGGAGGCACGTACGCCCCTGAAACCCCTATAAATAGCCCCATTGCTATGAAGGGGTCAGATTTTTTTTTTGGGAGAAAAGAGCTCTGAGAGAAAAGAGAGAGAGTTCAACCCTTCAGAGAACTTGCTGTGTTCAAGTTAGCCTTTGCCGACAATCTCTTTGAGAGTTTTGGTCGACAGAGCTGTATTACTCCGTCAACCACCCGAAGAGAAGACCCCGGAAGATCTCAACGTTCACCCGGTCAACGGAGAACAAGATTCACTCTCCACCGCCACTTGAAGAACCCAGCCTTAAACAAAGGGAGGATTCAAGACTCAACATCCTCCCTCCCTTGTAATCGGAAGACTGATCTGTTGTAATCTTCTATCCAATCAAAAGAATTTTGCAATCGAATCCTCCTTTTCCGACGCGTACAAGAGATGGCGACTCCGCTGGGGACTATATTTGTTTACTGACGAACAAATCGTGGCGCAAGGTGACGTCCTCTATAAGGGAAAGATGGTCGAATCGCTTGTCGTCGAGTTCGACCAGGCAAAGTATGAAGAGTTTCTCTCTCTTCCGGCTCCAAGAGCCCAAAGACCCGCGTCTGTCGCAGGGTCTCTAAGGGACTTGCCCCGAAACCGCTCTGAGACTCTTTTAGGCGCGGCTGCTATGAAGGGTGTCGCGGCCAACCGCGCCAAGCGTGACACACGCGCCAACGTCTCTCAGGAGACCCGCGTGACCTCAGGCGCAGCTACTGAAAAGGGTGTCCGTGGCCAACCGCGCCATACGAGACACACGCGCCAACGTCTCTCAGGAGACCCGCGTGGTCAAGCCCTCTGGTGTCCAGCTAGTTCCCCCTCTCTCTCAGCACCAGGTCGTCGTTGTTTCTCTCCACCTCCACGACGCAACCGAAACATTGAACGCCGACAGAGGAGGCGTGCGCGTCAGCTGCAAGTTGGAACTTCTGATCGTCGAACTGAGGCAGGACGCAAGGTTCAAACTGGCGTCTTGGCTGCGCCGCATCCAGCACGCGAAGTCCGCGTTTGGCGGTCCAAACGCGAGACTCCTCAAATTAGTTCCTCTGAAGCCCTACTCACCAGACGCCAAGGCAAAGCTTGCGCGCCTCGTCAAGTACAAGAGGCACGCCCCCTTAGGCGCAGGCCCTGCAGCCCACTCTCTCTCAAGCGTCCCTGCCCCGACGCACCAAGCAGCAACGCGACAGCTGCGTATCTTCTCAGCGGAGACGCCAGACACGCGTCCTAAAGCTGCGACGCGAGAACCGCGTCTCTGAATCCTGCGTCCAAGCGGTACAGCGCAAGGATGCCTTCCGCCCTCAAAGTTGTGAGGCTAATCTCTTCGATCCTCTTCCCATGGATCTAAGGGATTACTTGACAAAGAAAATAAGTGCTAATCAAACCACTTCATCATGTTGCTGCCACGGCTCATCTCTATGCTCTCTGAGTGCCGTTGTGGTTCATGCGTGAACCAGCAGTCTTTAGTTAGACAGCTGACCCTGATTCCCCCATCAGCCAAAAGAAGACGCTCTCACAGGCGGAGGATCTTCTCTGACACTGAGTATCCAGAGCTCACTGCAAATATGACAAGCAGGAGCAGGGGAAAATAGCCTGTAGTCAGCTCCGACGAGTCTGACTCTGAACCAGAAGGAGTGTACCGACACACTCGCACCCGGACCGGGGCCATTCCCCCGATCAACTACAATGCCCTAGCCCGGGGCATTGAGATTAATGACTCGCACTCTGCCATTGCAGAGTCGCAGGCTTCAAACTCTTCTATAGAGAAAGAGGCCTTCACATACATGACAAGCACTCCTGAGGAGACCGCTAAGCGCTTGGAGCTGCAAGCCCAGGTCCAGAAGGAACAACTCGAGATGATTCGTGCTCAGCAAGAATTTATCGACTCCCTCAAGCAGATGCTCGCACAGTTGCTCGAAGACAAGAGGAAGTCAACCAACAGAGCCTCCTCTAAGACGTCTAAAGGCAAGCGAAAAGAGGAGAAAGCTCATCTTTCGAACACTCCAAGAAGAAAGAGCAACCCACCTCTGGTTCGTCTAAATCCTCGTCGCAGGAAAGAACGACCAAGACCAGGGAAAGGTTCATTCTAAAAGAATGAATCAGTTGGAGCAACGTCTTGAAGCCCTTACCAACCGGAAAGGCCCCAAGAAGTAGTGGGTCCGACCATATCCAGCCGAGTGGGATCTGGTTCCGTACCCACCCAAGTTCAAGGCTCCAACCCTCCAAGCATTTGATGGGAAAGGTTCACCTAACTAGCATACCTACTACTTTAAATCCCAAACAGGGAATGTGGTAGAAAACGATGCTATCTTGGCACGCTTATTCATTGGCACCCTGAAAGGGCTCGCCTTTGAATGGTTCATGAAGCTCCCAGAAGGCTCCATCAAGAACTGGGGTGATTTGGAGAAGCTTTTCTTAACACGCTTCTTCGAAGATGACTCGGAAGTCACAATGCCCACCCTTTTGGCTACTAACAGCGAAAGGGAGAGTCTGTCAAATCTTTTTGGAAAGATTTCGGAACGTGGCGCTCCGATGTCCGAGCGGTATGCCCAGGTTACCCTGGTGGAAACATGCCGCCACAATCTCCAAACCTCACTCCTCGCTCAAATAGGAGTTGCTGAAAGCCGCACCTGGAAGCAATTAGTCCAACAAGGTGAACAGGCTGAGGAGATTGTTGCCCGCGTCAGAGCGGAAGAAGGTAAGCCCCGGCCGGAAAGGACAACAAGGCGTATGCCAGACACATCCCTCCAAGCCAAACGGAAGGACAACTTGGCGACAGAAACCAAATCTTCTGTCAAACCTCAACCGGTTAAAGGGAGTGGCTCTTCAAGCCAACCATCGCGCCACAAGCAGTATTCCTTAAAGGATGGACATGTCGACTCGCTCTTCAATTACTCAACAAGAGCAATCGACTGAAGCTTCCTGAAGCTAGGCGCCCCGAGGAAGTCGGTAAAACCGATAATCCCAACTACTGCATGTATCACAGGATTTGGGACACCCCACCAAGAGCTGTTAGTCTTCAAGGACATCCTTCAGGCTCTGATTGACGCGGAGGTATTAAAACTCCGTCCAGAGTAGAAGAAGGTGGCGGCCAATATGACGTCATTCCTCCAGTTTGGAAGGCACCCTAACACCCTCTGGAGTAGTCCCTATCCCAAGAGGAGAGCTGAGAATGGTCAACACAGACCCTCACCAACAGCAAGAGAAGGGCCTGGTACCCGTTTCACACCTCAGGGAGAAGTCATGTGGGTTCACCCTGACCTTGTTGATGGCCAGCAATGGACTACTGTGACCAACAGGAAGTCCAAAGGTAAAGCAAAGGCTTCATCCTGCAACGTGGTGTGTGCCTCTCCTCGAGAAGCGAAACTGATATTCCCTCGCTAACCGACTCAGGAGAGGAGACAATAGTTCTGGCCGCAGAACCCAGTCGACTGGTGGCAGAAACCCGTTCGGGCAGCCATATTTGAAAAAGTATGGCGAAGTGGCGGTACTCCTCCAAGACCCACTTCAGAGCCAGCCAAGCCCTCCACGAAGCAACCCGGGGAGAAACAGAAGAATTTCGGTTTTCCTCGAGTTCTTTCAAAAGACATAGCGGAAGGATCCACAGCACCTTACCGCTTTGATGTCCTGGCTCAATTAGCCAACATCCCGGCGCGAATTACGCTTATGAGCTTCTCAGGTTATCAAAGTCGACCAGAGAAGCTCTACAAGAAGCTCTGGCTAATGCTGAGGTCTTCATGACCCACTACCAAAGGAGGAAGATGTAGAGGATTGCCTCCACGCCTCCCAAAATATTCCCTGCATCACCTTCACGGCAGATGATATGCAAGTCAAAGGGAAGCATGATCGACCCCTTTACTTCGCAGGGTATATTGGATCATCTGAGGTGAACCGCATTCAGGTAGATCCCTGGTCTGCATTGAGCATTATGCCTCGCCGGTCATGCAACATCTCGGGATTCCTACTCACCGTTTGAGCCCTACCCAGACTATCATTTATGGGTTCAATGCCAATAGTACCCGTCCAATGGGAAGGTTAAGCTTAAATGCCAGATCGGAGATCTGAAGTCGGAAGTGACATGCTACGTCATCGACGCTGACACTTCCTACAATCTACTGCTGGGAAGAACCTTGGATTCATCGTATTCTATCGTTCCCTCTACCCCCACCACAGGTCATGAAATACATTGACGAGAGTGGAAGGTGCGAACGTTGATTGCCGAAAGGCATCCGTTCAAGGGAGTCGAGAATTATTTCACAGATCCCTCCTGTATCAAGACTCTGTGGAAGCAGATGAAATCCCGCAACCAGAGGAACCAGACTCTGGCAATGAAGCCGACACCCGAGCTGGAGAAGATGAGTGTGTGTGGAGCTAGATCCACCTGTAACGGGCATTAATAAGCCCGATGTGATATACCTCCGCCGATGATGTAGGCGGATGGTAATATTAAATGAAGATTTAGATCTGGCGTATTTTTCTGTGTGTTTGCTTCTGATTCAATGCCGTCAGACACTAGTACCGACTGGATGACTATCTCTGGTCGACAATGGATGCTTTGACATCATTGCATGTACCGGTGAAATCGTCCTTCGGAACATGTCGAAATGTCGGCGATGCGCAAGAATCAATATTCATGGTTCCAGCGAGAAGGAAAGGCCAAAGACCAATTCTTTTCGACGAATTGAATCCGAACCAATGACTCATGAAGAATCAAAGGCGAGCAGGATCCCCCCTCAGTTCGGTCATTATGAGCCAAAGGCACTCAGAATGATGAAAAACATGGGGTTAACCTAACCAGCAGACTCGGTTGAACTTCGGCAAAGGAAGGAGAACGCTACTTCGATCCTTTGTGCGAAAGGGAAAGCACCTGATTATCATCATCAGACTCGCAGGGGGTTGGGCTATGTGTCACTCCGATCCCCATCAGCCTCTGACTCTGAAGAGACATTGGCCATGATTACTCATCGGGCACGTCCTCGTGGGAGTTAGATGCTATTGTCGGTAACATCTTCAGAGAACTTTCAGTGAATATGGTTTCAACAAACCACCTGGAAGACGGAGATGAAGAAATGATCCAGTCCGATACGGATCCTTGGATCAAGCATTTAAATACCTCTCTGGATATAACCCGCTTTGAACAGCGAGAGCCACCCACAGAAGACAAGATTGTTCAGATCAATCTGGGGGATGAGGCTAATCCTAAACCCATCTTCATAAGTGACGGCCTGTCACCTTCGGAAAAAGGATCTAATATCTCTTGTATAAGAGTATATAGACGTCTTCGCCTGGAATTACGAAAACATGCCATGACTTGATCCCCAGTGGTTATCACCGCCTCAACATCAATTCGGACGTAAAGCCTGTCAAACAACAACACGACGATTCTGCCCAGAGATATGGAGGCGATTCAATCAGAAGTCAGAAAGCTTATAGATTCTGGTTTCATCAGGGAAGAACAACATCCCGACTGGGTAGCCAACATCGTCCCCGTTGCCAAGACGAACGGAAAGATCCGAATCTGCATCGATTTTTCGTGATCTGAACGAGGCCTGTCCCAAGGACGAATTCCCACTTGAATCACAGACGTTATGATTGACAAAACATGTGGATTCGAACGAATGTCCTTCATGGACGGATTCTCAGGATATAATCAAATCAAAATGTATCCTGATGACGAAAAGCACACCTCCTTCAGAACACCACTAGGGGTCTACTGCTACACCGTCATGCCCTTCGGATTGAAGAATGCAGGGGCACATATCAAAGGGTCATGAATGCCATTTTTCATCAGCAAATACGCAAAACAGTGGAATGCTATATGATGATCATTGCGGTAAAAAAGCCGCGCTAAAGGTGATCATATCACTGATCTAAAGGTTGTCTTTGGTATCATGCGGGCTTATCAATTGAAGATGAACCTGTTGGCCCAAAGGCCTATCACCCTAGTTTTGATGATGATCAACTCATGAAGTTATGTTTACTAATGATCTTGTGTTTAAATAGTGACAGATTCATTATCAAGATCTTAGTAGGTGCATAGCTCAACAATGATAAATGTCAAGATTTTGGAGCTAGCACGGTGTGATCCAAGAGCTTTTGGATCAAGCTTGGACCAAGTCAAGAAGATGAGAAGCCTTCAAGAGAGGACTTCAGAAGATGACTTGTGTCTAGGTATAGATTTTGTTTTTGTTTTAGTTAAAATGTAAAGGATAGAATAGTTGGTGGATTGCTCAAGTTCATATCACACACACACTCCTTGATTTATATGTGTTTTTCATAAAGATTTTTAGTTCTAGAAAAATAACGTTTTGGTTTTTGGTGTTTCAAATATCATGTGTTTTTTTTAACCAAACCATTTTAGAACTCTCGGGTTTTCTCGGTCAAAACCGGGCGGTCGACCGTTCCTGCTGATCTGCTCAACATTCTTAGTTTTCCAGTCAACTTTTGATTCTTATATTCAATTAACATGATTTAAATTGGCATTTAAAGATGACTTTCAGAGCTACATTTAATATTAATAATTATTTTCTGATTTAAATGTTAAGAATGTCAAATATTGGGTTGAATTCTGTTCTTATTCTAAAACACTTTACAGTTTCTGATTTGATACCTTTTATTATTTTTATTGATAACTTTCAATTCTGAATTGATATTGATTTGATTTAAGTTGCATTAGAAAGAAGACTTCAATATCTATACTTCATCCTATATACTTATTCTCAAATTCGAACGTTTTAGACCTCAAAACTGTGCTCCAAGTTAACCCATTGCACAGAGATCGGTCGACCGGGCGGGTCGACCGGAACCAAGTGCGGTCGACCGCAACGGTCGACCGACGTGCACAGAACCGTGCACGTCTGGCAGTCGACCGGGCGGGTCGACCGAAACTGAGAGCAGTTGCTCTCTGTTCTCTTGGTCGACCGGCCGGTCGACGGAGGCTCCAACGGTCGGATTTTTTGTGACCGTTGGCGGTCGACCGGACCGGTCGACCGGCAGGCCTGACAGGCCCCAACGGCTAGTTTTTTGACAGCCTATATGTTTGGGGGTCTTGTCATTGTTTTGTAACAAGATTTTAGGAGAGCTTTGAGCCAGTTTTTTCCCATTCTTTTAAAAGGGTTTTCTCACCCAAATTTGAGTGCAAATATTTCCTATCTAAAGGGAAGATTTTATCAAGAGTGTTAAGTGATTCTTTGAGTTTTCCTCCACCACTCTCATCCTTGTTTTTTCTCACACCACACTTGAGCTATCCATTGATTATTCATCCTATAGTGTGTTGTAGTGAGATTGTTTTTAGTTGATCAAAGTGTGTGATCAACCAAAGACTCATTTTTTTTCTTTGGGAGACGGGCAAGTGTGCTCGTGGTTGTTTAGGGTTCGGGTGCGAACTCTTGTTGATTGAGGTGCGGCCTCGGCGAGCCGGTGGGCTTGCGGTGTGTAAGGGACTAGAGAGTCCGAGGGCTTGTAGGTGTTTGCGGTACCGAGGAGAGATCCATTGGGATCTTGCATAGTGGAAATCCTTCGTGTGTCGAAGGCGGGGATGTAGAGCAAGTTTTCTCGAGCCTCAAAACAAACCCTTTGTGTTTTGCGATTGCTCACTCACTCTCTCTCTCTCTCTATCCTCTTTTATATCTGCATTCAATTATTGTCTTTACATTTATATGCATGATATATTCCTTGTGCTCATATTGATATATACTTGCGTGGAGATTGTTGCTAACACTTGTATTCAACCAAGAGAGCCAACGCGGCACCTCAACCCATTCAAGGGAATCTAGAGGAGTTTGTCCAGAGCCCTTCACGGGGATTCGGCAACACTCTTTGGTTATACGTGGTGTTTAGTGTAAAGATTTATTAGGTCTAATTGTTTTTAGCTTCGCCTTATATAGGCATTAAGTGACCATTAGATTAGCCATCACCTATTCACCCCCCTCTAGGTGAACTTACAATTGGTATCAGAGCTTGGTACTCTGATTTTGGTCTAACAACCTAGAGTTAAAGATCCTCATTTTAGGCTAATCACATATTTGTACACACACCATGGATTTCATGTCACCACCCACCTTTGACATTCTTAACATCCAAATTTTGAAGGTTAAGATGTCTTTGTACCTCAAAGCCTTAGGTTTTCATGTTTATCTTGCCACACTAATAATGCATATTGTTTAGATGGTAAGAATTTTGAGGCTAATTCAAAAGCCCTTCATGCTATAAAATCAACCCTAAATGATGATTATTTATCTAGGGTTTCTAACATTGATTCGGCTTTTGTAGCTTGGAACATCATCACCTCTCTTGGCGAAAAGGATCTATACTATGCCGAGAGCGATTCGGACGTTGGAAGCAACACCTCCAACTTGTGCTATATGGTCCAAGGGGATAACCCCCTTGAGGTAACTACCGAATCCGAGGATGAGGATGTAGACATGTCATATGATGAGCTATCTACTTTTTGTCATCTATTGCTTGAAAAATATGACATGATAAAGAAAGAAAATAAAAATTTGAAAAAGAACATTGCTTGCATGCATAAGGAACATGATTCACTTAGAAGTAACATTGCATGTTTAGAAAAAGATAACAAAAATTTGAAAAAGAATTTGATGCCATGCTTAATGAAAAAGATTCATTAGAAAATAAATGGTATGCTTGGAAAAAGAAAATGAAGATTTGAAAAATGAAAATGTTTCCCTCATGTCAAAATTGAATGATTTATGTGAAGGGAACACTAGTTTGAAAACTAAAATTGCTTTGGTGGAAAAACAAAGAGAAGTTATTTTTTCAAGAAAATAAATCTTTGAAAAGAAAAATTTGTGAAAAGAAAAAGAAGAATGTTTGTAATAAGAAAAGGAAAAATGATTCTTTATCTCATCATGCTTTTCATGTCACCACTAATGAGATTAAAGATTTGAAAAATAAAATGGATGGTTTGAGTTCAACTTTGAACTCTTGTGCTTTTAATCATTCTAGGTTGGAGTCAATGTTTTCAAAGAAATAAACTCCACACATTCATGCACATCATAACCATGCATTTGCTTATGTTGCACAACATGATCACACTCCTACACATAAGCATACTAAGGTGTACACTCGTACACATTGTGGCCGCAAAGGCCATTTAGCAAAATATTGTTATGATAGATTAGATCATTTTAATTTTGCTAAGAATAAGAATTTTTGGGTGCCTTACAACAAGACTAACCCCAAAGGACCCAAGAAAATATGGGTATCAAAACCCCCACCATTTGCTTTTGATGTAGGTGGGGGCTCTCACAAGACGTGAGAGGATTGGTGCCTTGGTAGTGAATGCACTTGGACATGATGGACATACTTTTGGGATGCATCACTATCAAGGAGCTTTGGTGGGACAACCACCATGTTAGGGAGCTTTTGTATTGGTAACAATCTCTAAACTCCTACTTTTATGTACATGCTTTTAATTTCATTATATATAGCATGTTCATGTTTTATGTATCTTTGTGCTTCTTGTGGTAATAACATGCTTAGATGTAGTTTTATCAAAATTGTATTATACATGTACAAATAGTGAGTTACACGTGACTTATATATGTTTGCACTTCATGCTCATTTGTACCTACTATGTGCACATGTATAGACTAGTTTTGATGATTTCTTTTATACATGTTTTGCCTATTTTATGTTTACTTCATGTATGTTTTTTAATTCAAATCTAATAAATATACATGTATACCCGTGAGTCTCTTGCTTTCATGCAAATACATTTAATAGACTCTTTTATATTTGGGATATGTATGTGTATTGTTAGGATTGGATAAATCATACATATACCTTGAAGTTTATTTTAAGATGAAAAAAAAAAATTCATGTTCTTGTCTAAAAATGAGATTCATGTTCGATTGAGCTTCAATGTCTATTTTCTGATGAAAATACTATTTACATAACCTTTGAACACTCATCTTTTACTTTTCAAGATAATTTTGAGCTTTATGGACTATGAGTGATTAAACTTTGATGTATTTAGTATGATTCATGAAATACATAGCTTTGATTTCATGATTTTGAAGGATCTTTAACTAGTTTTTAAAAATTATTTTAACTAGTTAATTGTTCTTCATTTGGTAGAGAGTTTTCAAACAAAGCTTATTTTTCAAATCTATTTTTGAAAAACCCCTACCTTCAATGGGCGGATGGATGGGCGATTATGCCTTGTAAGCTTAATTGACAAATCTTTTACCTTGTGCATATCAAGGGATGGTAGGTTCTGAGTTATACACTTGATCTTATTGTTATGTCAATTGGTATCATTGGACTCTTTCAATTTGTATCTAAATTGATAATTTTGTATATACTCATAACTTGTTTTCTTAATATGTATGTATCAATGTCAATTGGTATACTCATTTATACATTTTATATATGAGTTTCACGTGCTTAACTTTCATTGGCTCACATTTTTAAAAGCACAAAGTTTATGATGAAAAAAAAAAATTTTTGATCATTATGTTTATATTGGTATCAATATGTTTCAAATTCATATTTGTTAAATTTCAATTGGTATCAATATGATTTACAAAAATGATTATTTCGTTTTGGTATCATAAAATTTGATTGCTTAAAAGAGCTCTGATACCTTAGAATTTTTTTTAAGAAAAATTAGAAAAATTAAAATGTTTTGGTATGTATTTCCTATATGCAAGGAGAGCTTAACATCTCTTCTACATATAAATTCATGTTGAGTATATTATAAATGAGGAGCTTGACAACTCTTCTTTATATGATATACGTGTGTAGGGGGAGCTTCACATCTCCTCTTATGCATTACATAATATGTGTTATGTGAGTTAGGGCTTGTCATCCTTTTTCATGTAATGCATATGTGTAGGGAAGCTAACTTAGCGTCTTCCTCTTCATGAATGTATATTGCATATAAATTTTATTGATTGATTTGTATTAACCCTTCTTGATCTCTTTTTTTTGACAAAAAAGGGGAAGTAAAATTTGTTGATTGTGTTTTTACCCCTTTGTTGATGATTGACAAAAAGGGGGAGAAAGATTTTAGTATTATATGCATACTGTGTTAGTTTTCTCATGCATACCAAATAAACAATAGATATACATGTAAGTAGATTTAGGTTTATGCATATATGTTTTGTTTTGCAAATAGGAGAAAAAGAATTTGATATTTATGAGCTTCATTATCATATATTATTATTTATGTCTATGCATGAGTTAAGGGGGAGCTTCTTTGAAGTTTACTTAATCCATGCATATACAACTTCATGAGTTTTGTCATCATCAAAAAGGGGGAGATTGTTGGCCCAAAGGCCTATCACCCTAGTTTTGATGATGATCAATCATGAAGTTATGTTTACTAATGATCTTGTGTTTAAATAGTGACAGATTCATTATCAAGATCTTAGTAGGTGCATAGCTCAACAAAGGATAAAATGTCAAGATTTGGAGCTAGCACGGTGTGATCCAAGGAGCTTTTGGCTCAGCATGGACCAAGTCAGAAGATGAGAAGCCTTCAAGAGAAGACTTTAAGAAGATGAAGACTGTGTCTAGGTATAAGTTTTGTTTTTTGTTTTAGTTAAAATGTAAAGGATAGAATAGTTGGTGGATTGCTCAAGTTCATATCACACACATCTTGATTTATATGTGTTTTCATAAAAGATTTTTAGTTCTAGAAAAATACCGTTTTGGTTTTGGTGTTCAAATATACATGTGTTTTTAACCAAAATCATTTTAGAACTCTCGGGTTTTCTCGGTCAACCGGTGCGGCTCGACCGTTCTGCTGATCTGCTCGACATTCTTTTAGTTTTCTAGTCATAACTTTTGATTCTTATATTCAATTAACATGATTTAAATTGCATTTTAAAGATGACTTTCAGAGATACATTTAATATTCAATAATCATTTTCTGATTTAAATGTTAAGAATGTCAAATATTGGGTTGAATTTGTTCTTATTCTAAAAACAGTTTACAGTTTTGATTGATACCTTTTAGTATTTTATTGATAACTTTCAATTCTGAATTGATATTGATTTGATTTAAGTTGCATTAGAAAGAAGATTTCAGTATCTACAACTTCATCCTATATACTTATTCCCAAATTCGAACGTTTTAGACCTCAAAACTGTGCTCCAAGTTAACCCATTGCACAGAGGTCGGTCGACGGGCGGGTCGACCGGAACCAAGTGCGGTCGACCGCAACGGTCGACCGACGTGCACAGAACCGTGCACGTCTGGCAGGTCGACCGGGGGGTCGACCGGAACTGAGAGCAGTGCTCTCTGTTCTTCTGGGTCGACCGGGCCGGTCGACCGGAGGCTCCAACGGTCGGATTTTTGACCGTTGGCGGTCGACCGGACCGGTGGACCGGCAGGCCTGACAGGCCCCAACGGCTAGTTTTTGACAGCCTATATATTTGGGGGTCTTGTCATTGTTTTGTAACAAGATTTTAGGAGAGATTTGAGCCAGTTTTTTCCATTCTTTTAAAGGGTTTTCTCCACAAATTTGAGTGCAAATATTTCCTATCTAAAGGGAAGATTTTATCAAGAGTGTTAAGTGATTCTTTGAGTTTTCCTCCACCACTCTCATCCTTGTTTTTCTCACACCACACTTGAGCTATCCATTGATTATTCATCCTATAGGTATGTTGTAGTGAGATTGTTTTTAGGTGATCAAAGTGTTGTGATCACCAAAGACTTCATTTGTTCTTTGAGGAGACGGGCAAGTGTGCTCGTGGTTGGTTTAGGGTTCGGGGTGGAACTCTTGTTGATTGAGGTGCGCCTCGGCGAGCCGGTGGGCTTGCGGTGTGTAAGGGACTAGGAGAGTCCGAGGGCTTGTAGGTGTTGCGGCACCGAGGAGAGATCCATTGGGATCTTGCATAGTGGAAATCCTTCGTGTGTCGAAGGCGGGGATGTAGAACAAGTGTGCTCGAACCTCGAAACAAAACCTTTGTGTTGCGATGCTCACTCACTCTCTCTCTCTCTATCCTCTTTATATCTTGCATTCAAATTATTGTCTTTACATTTATATGCATGATATATTCCTTGTGGCTCATATTGATATATACTTGCGTGGGATTGTTGCTAACACTTGTATTCAACCAAGAGAGTCAACGCTGCACCTCAACCCATTCAAGGGGAATCTAGAGGGTTTGTCCAGAGCCCTTCACGGGAATTCGGCAACACTCTTTGGCTATACGTGGTGTTTAGTGTAAAAGATTTAATTAGGTCATAATTGTTTTTAGCTTCCGCATTATTAGGCATTAAGTGACCATTAGATTAGCCATCACCTATTCACCCCCTTCTAGGTGAACTTACAGAACCCTACCAAATCTTCCTGGGGGTGGCCAGCGGCAAGTTTCCTAGGGTTTGTAGTGACTTCCACAGGGAATTCATTTAGATCCGGAAAAGATTCACGCTATCCAGGAGATGCAACCTCCGAGGAATCTCAAGGAACTCAGGGGATTGTAAGGACGATTGGCGTACATCTGCAGATTTATCTCAAATCTCTCGGAAGATGCCAACCCTTCGCTAAACTAATGAAGAAGAGTGTTTCGTTCATTTGGGACGACGCTTGCAACAAGCATTTGAAGAAATCAAGCAATACCTCACGCAACCACTAGTCCTTGCAGCCCCGATATTCGGAAAACCTTTCCTGGTATACGTCCGAGCAATGGATCATTCTTTGGGAGCTCTACTAGCTCAGAATGATGATCAAGGACGAGAGCAAGCGATCTACTATCTGAGTAGAACAATGATCGGAGCCGAACACCGGTACAACCCGATCGAGAGGAATGTTTGGCACTGGTGTTCGCCATTCAGAAAAATGCGACACTATCTGGCAGGCCAAACCATAAATGTCATATCAAAAGTCAACCCCTTGGGTTACTCATGACAAAGCCTTCGTCGCTAAATGGCCGACTGGCAAAATGGGTCATATTGTTATCTCAATATGAGATGCACTTTTTACCACAGAAGGCCATTAAAGGACTAGCGGTGGCGGATTCCTGGCTGAGCATCCAGATCCGAGGGCAACCAAACTTTACGACGATCTCCCAGATGAGGTCGCTGAAGCCTGCCAGACCCAGACATCCTTGAAAGGCAGTGTGTGACAACTTTTCTTTGATGGTGCATCAAAGAACAAGCCAAAAGGGACACATAGTGGCAGGAGTAGGAGTAGTAGTACTCTCCCCACAGAACTATGTGATTCCTCGAGCTGTCTCATTAACTGAGCGTGTTCCAACAATGTGGCGGAGTACAATGCTCTTTTGATTGGGATGCAACTCGCCGATGAGATTGGCGTTAGAATCTCGAGGCATATGGTGACTCAAACTCTTCGTTAGCCAGGTTCGCGGGGAGTACGAAGTCAGACATGAAGACCTAGTACCCTATTACAATGCAACCGTCCACATGGCTGGGAAGTTTACAAACTTCACATCGACCATGTACGCACAGGCAAAATGCTCATGCAGATGCAGGCATCCCTCGCTGCCTCTTTAGCTCTTCTAGCTGGAGCAGCAGAAAGGTATTTGTCTACAGCCACGATCTGTATTGCCCGAGAATTGCTCCTGAGGATTACCAGGAGCAACAGGAGATTCTCAAAACAAAGAAGCGCTGGAATCGTCGGCCGGCCTAAAGCCCAGAGACTGGCGATTCCCTTACATCGATTATGTCCTGTATGGCATCTTGCCTGAGGACACCAAGGAAGCGGCTGCCATTCGAAGGAAAGCCCCTAAATTCTACTATAATGCGATTACACGAACACTGTATCGTCGATCGCATGACGGGATCTTGCTTCGCTGCCTTTCACAAAAGGAGGCACAGGAGGTATTGAAAGAAGCCCATGACGGCATGTGTGGAGCCCATCAACCTGGCCCAAAAAACTTGCATACCGACTCCAAAGGTTGGGATATTATTGGCCCAAGATGATTGTCGACGCCATCACCTATGCCAAAAGATGTCACGCCTGCCAAGTACATGGCGATTTCATCCATCAAGCACCAGGCTACCTTCACACACGGCTTCTACTTGGCCATTTGAATGTGGGGGATGGATGTGATTGGCCATTATCAGCCCTCCATCATCAAAAGGACATCGGTTTATTTTGGCGATAACCGATTACTTCTCCAAATGGGCTTGAGGCGCGTTCCTTTGAAGGAGGTGAAGTCATCTGATGTGATCAAGTTCGTGAAAATCACGTCATTTACCGTTTGGGGGTACCTCGGCGAATGTCCACGACAACGGACCCCAGTTCATCAGCCAGGAACTTTCCAGAGATTCTGCGCCAAGTTCAGAATCCAGAGTGTGTCCTCAACGGCATACTAACCCGCCGCTAATGGTCTCGCAGAAGCTTTCAACAAGACCGTTGGCAAGCTTCTCAGAAATTCGTCTCGAAAAGTCAACGAGACTGGGACGACAAGCTGGGTGAATGCTTATGAGCTTATCGCACAACTGTCCGAACCTAACCAAAGCTACACCATTTTCTTTGGTATACGGGTGTGAAGCCGTGCTTCTATTGGAAATCTAAATTCCATCTCTAACGCGTCGCCCTGACAGCAGAGATGACGAATGAGGAGAAGCATCGACAGCGACTCCAAGAATTGGAAGCCTTAGATGACAAACGTCTGCAGGGCCAAACAACAAATCGAGCTTTACCAAGCTCGAATACCAGAGCCTTCAACAAGAAAGTTAAAGTGCGAACTTTCTAGAAAGGGGACCTTGTCTTAGCCGTCAGAAGGACCCATGGTGATGACGCACAAGACGAAAGGAAAATTCCAGCCCAAATAGGAAGGACCATTTGTAGTAGAGTCAGTCTACTCAAATGGATCGTATCGCCTCATAACTTCAAATGGCGTACACTAATGATGCCGATCAATGGCAGATTCTTGAAGAAGTACTATCCTTAATAGTACTCCTCCTCCGATCAAGTTAAAAGTACACCTCTGATCAAAACAAGAAGAGCTTCTTCATTAAACATCCGACGCCTCGACGGCTAAGGATAGAGGAAAATGTTGGCTTTTAAGCCCAAAATAAGCCTCGACAACTCATCATGCTGAGGGGAATAGCATGGCTAGCCCAACTCAAACGGTAGTTGGTAAAGGCATATCAAACCCATGACAGCTGAGGATTTGCTAAAAATCCTAAGGGACATGTTCCCATTTGATCCGACGCCTCCAACGGCTTAAGGATAGAGGAAAATGTTGGCTTTTAAGCCCAACATAAATCTTCGACAATTATCATGCTGAGGGGAATAGCATGGCTAGCCCAACTCAAACGGTAGTGGTAAAGGCACCTCAAATCCGTTGATAGCTGAGGGTTTGCTAAAAATCCTAAGTAGACTTGACTCCACTCTCCCCTCCAAAATCCCTTACCAATTCTCATTCACAGAATGATAGGTCTACGAAATACGGTCGTTGCCAAGTTAACACTATAACTCTGGCACTTCAAACTTCACTCGCCAATTCTCATTAATAGAATGACAAGTCTTCAAAATTGCTATTATCGCAAATCCAAATTTGTCAAGTTAACACTATACCTCTGACATTTTTTAAACTCCACTTGCCAATTCTCATCAATAGAATGACAGGTCCTCAAATTGCTCATATCGCAAATCAATTTCTGTCAAGTTAATACCACACCTCTGACAAATTACTGTTAAGTTAACATTATACTTCTAAACAGTACATCGAGTTTCTGTCAAGTTAACATCACACCTCTGACAGTCACCTTCCTTCAGACTTCCATATTGAAGCTGAAATGAACGATGTTAAGTTTAACACTACACCTCTAGCATCCAGGTCATCGCCAAGCTCAACAATACACTTACGGCCATGACTTTCCTCGGACTTCCTCGCTGAAGTTGAGATGACTAATGCTAAGTTCAAAATTACACCTCTAGCATACCCTCATTGTGAAGTTAAACATTACACCTATGACAATGACACTTTTAGTTTTCCCAAATAAAACTGAAAAGCTTTGAGTCAAGTTAATATCACACCTCTGACTTACATTTTTGTCAAGTTAACATTACACTCCTGACAAACTACATTCAAACCGTTAAGTTAATATCACACCTCTAACGGTAGAGACTTTCCTAGACTCCCCGCGAGCCTAGTCTCACTTGTTGTTCTCCTTAACAGAACAAAAAAGTCTACTTAAAAAAAAAACTTGTTAGGTTAACATTACACGTTAACAGTGTTTTCATCAACTCTCCAGTTGAGCTTAAACCTTTGATAAAAGCTCATCTTCGCTGGGGGTACCAATTCAACCTGGTCACTTTCTTTTTATAAGGTGGCAGGCCCACCAAAATTATCTTATCTCTGTCAAGTTAATATCACCCTTGACAGCATTGTGGGGTTCCTGAAATAGGATTTTTCTCCACAAAAATTGACTTGTTAAAATTTTCATCATAGTTTTGACAAGCCAAAGATTCTTACTTCTATGCGTCTGACTAAAAAGAAACGAGAGAGTTCAAGACAATAGAAGAGACAAAAAGAAAAGTGTTACTTTTTATTAATCCAGGCATATGAAAGTGATACAAAACGCTCTCTTATACAATGAGATTGAGTGGTTACAGTTAAGGAGTTACACAAAGAAGTCCCTCTCTCTCTCTCAGAGGTTGCACTCATTCTCAAAGCTGATACAATTTCAAGTACAGGATGTTTGGAAGGGCACCAAAATAGGATCGGACATTGTGGCAACGATCAGAAGCTGGTTGCACCACGATGCATGATGTAAACATCGAAGAAGTCCCTGGTTGATCGAGAACAATGGTGTTTCTTGAGGTCGAAAGGCGCAGAGTCTTCTGATTCCACCTGACATCCGAAGTGGGGGTATAATCCTTCGTTGATGAACATCTCTTCCACCAGAAGGTCAGTCAGTAGGCATGGAGTTTTCCTCGATGTCACTTCTGGGTAAGAGAGGAGGTTTTGAGACCTCACAGGGGATGCTACCCACCACTATATCCACCGTTACCCCGCCGACCATACTCACTCTGACATGCCATGCCAGCAAGCATGACCGGTGCATCACGCCAAAGAGATCTTGGCGAGGGTTAAGTCCCCGTCAGGGACCATGATTTCTGCCCTTGCGGACGACGGGGACCATGATTTCTTCCCTTGTGGCGAACATCGAAACAAGTTCGCCGGCCGAATATTCTCCCAGGGGCCCGGCAAACATTAAAAAGGATGATCAAGTTTACCTGCATGAAGCAAACAAAAATTAGAAGATCTGAAGTTTAGTGTACTTCAACAGAAAAATTAAGTGACAGACGCAGCTATTGCTGAGGACTTCAGATGCAGGAATGACCCGCGCAGCGAACCAAACTTCTACGGCGGCAGAAACAGACGCGAATCAAAGCTGTGATATACACGGAATTTGAACGCGATCTAGTTCTACATCCATGTCTAAGATGCAAGACGCAAAGAGAATCAGACGCGAAAATTGCCGTCTCCCTGTTGGATGAACAGGAGTTGCAAGATTCAGGCCTGAGACCTCTAGTCTGAGTTGAGATCTCCTAAGTCGACAGCCTCAAGACGCGAGTTCTATATGCAGAACCTGCAGCCAGGTATCCTAAGTCTACCTACTCGCGTCCAGAGAAGTTTAAGTCAAATGGCGCAACTTCCAAAAGAGGAACGCACAACTAAGACTTCAGGAGAAAATCCAGATGATGAATCTCTTTAAGAGATATCAGAATTCAAACTTAGCTGGGTTAAAAATGTCATGGAAACCGAGAAGGCGTACCCGCAGAGGCCTCTATTAAGAGTTGAACTCTCTGTATCGAAGCGCGGACATAAAAAGGTGCTCAAGGAGACGCTTTCTATTATTGAAATCACTGGACAGTGGTAATCTTCTGAAGAGACCAATCAGAAGCATGAAAGCTCTGGGTCATCTTCGTCCATGGAGGCAAGCCCCTGGTAAAAGTCCTTGAAGGGAGAAGATGGAGTCTCTCAGAGCACTCGCTCTTAAAGAAAATAGTCCAAGTATGGGACTGTTAAAGGAAGGGGGTAAGCCCATTTATAGGCAAGCTACAACACTATAATCAATGGCTCATTAATCAGGGCCGTCGGCTTCAATCCCCGCATGCATGTCGAAGCCCAGTAAAGGGCTGACAACGTGGGACTATCGCTTCGGGAAGCATCGAAGACGCGAGTCTCCAACCGTCAGTGCCGGTCTGGCATTTAAAGGCATTAATGCCTAAGCCCAATGAAGGGCTGACGCGTGGACTGCCGCGTCGGGAAACTTGGGAAGATACGAGTCCCCAATCGTCAACATCGACTGGACATTTAAAGATCTAACGAAATCTTTATGACAAGCTGCATGTAACGCTTGAAAAATTGCACCAAACGCAGACCCGAGAGTTGCGTCCAGGAAATGACGTCCCCTTTGCGAATCCGAAAATGGCGTCCCTTTTCATTCCAGCCAAGAGAACCGCAGCCGCGTCTCTCAGAGTGATTCAAAGCTGCGTCCATCAACAACAGGGACCCATTCTGGGGGTCTCATTGGGAAAGCGATAATAAGAGGAAGCTGCGTTCCTGAGGCTTGAGTCTTCAGCAAGAGGCCTATCAGATTCACAGGTACCTTGGAGCTGCGTCAACATGGTGAGATGATGATGGATTTGCACCGGGTCAAAGACCCAGCGTCGCGTCCTCTATATGTATGCTGCGCCAGGTTTTAAGGAGCGTAAGACCACATTCTTGATGCATCCTGATTCCTGCGCCTGGATAAAGTTAAGGATGCGGCCCTTCGAGAGTCACACTCAAAGCTGCGTCTTTCGCGTCAACCTTGAATCTCGTCTTCACTGGCAGGTCAAAGTCGCGTTCCTCAGAACCACGTCTCTCTTGGAACGACGTTGCGTTTCATCAAACGAACTTAGTTCTACCTAAGTCTGTTATTCACAGTCAGTAAGGGAGCACAACCAAAATCTGTGATTGAGAGGTGGATTCATCTACGCGGGGGGCAATGAAGATGGAACGAAAATTTCAACGACTTTTATTATTCAAATATGATAAAAGTAA